>MU160655.1:42922-67577 GCA_015888305.1 Antheraea pernyi | reverse complement strand
TTTTTTTTGGTCATTTGTAGTCATATCCATTCATCAAAAATTGTTACATACACAAACTTTATTTTTAGAATACGTAATAGAAAACAAATAAAAAATTTGAAATAAAAGTAGTAAAAACTTTTCGCATAGGAAAACAAAATAAATTTCGAAAATGTTTGCGATAGAAACTTACCACGTTACCATGGCAACGTATATAATACTAACGCTAACGAAATCTTTATTTGAACAATTTTGTTTTATGATTATGAAGACTAAGAAAATAATAATGATGGATAAAATAATGTACGACATATTATATAGAAGATTTGGCGCTTATGCCTTTATTGTAACTTGGACATGGAAGAAAATTGATTAAAGGATATATAAGAAATTCCTATATTATAATGCGCACGCCGTGACAGCTTTTTAAATTGACTTGACACTTAATCGTAATATTTTGAAGTTGACAAACCTAGAAAAAAACAGGTACTGAATTGTTATGTCTGCTCCTAACTCTATAAAGAATAAACTTTCAAATAGATGCTTTTAAATTGCTCGTATTACTTGTGAAGTCGAAGTACTCTGTGGAAATTATAGGATAAGTCGGAACAGTGACAGAGATCCCATGAATATCTTGAATCGTGAATGCCTGAATATGAAGCGATGGTATTGTAGACTGAACGCTGTCGAAGCGGAACGTCTATCACCGGCAGACAATAGATAGAAGGTTCAACGATCACTCTCAATTGCGGTTTGGGACATGAATGCATCCAAGACGAGTTCAAAACCACCGACACTGTGAACTACTTCCATTTGTTTTTTTTTTTATAGTACGCGTAAATGGAGTAAACGTCTTTAATTATCTTTGATTCATTGCTTACTATTTTGTCACTGCGCGGTTCAATTTATATGGAACAGTGCAGAGGACAAAAATTTGTTACTAGTTAGCAGCACCCGGAGAGCACACGCAGGGGAATGAGAGGGATACTACCTGCAGACGCGATTAATATCAGCCCCCCATGAAAATTACTTATCTCATGAAGATAAATATGAGAGAACTTGGAATTGATGGCTATCTAGATCACTATCAATAGTTAATTTTAGTCAATATTAGACAGTCCAAACAATTTTTATGGAAGTACATCCCGCCGAGGCTTTACAAGAACGGATTATCGATCCCTATTTCTCAATTATGGATCGAAGTATACGAGGTATGGAACCTGTAGCATTCGATGATAAAATAATATAGTTAGAAAATATACAGGCAACTTTTATTGACTCATATGATGCGACCGTCATATCTATTCTATATCTATGTCTGGACTTTTTTGATAAAAAATAATAATTGTTGCCGGTGTCTGGGTAATAAGTATATGGGTAATAAGTTATACAATACATTTCAGAAATGTCTGTCTGTCTATCTATTTTTATGAATACGCATCACTGCTAAAGCACTGCGTTCAATAAAATAAAATCATAAAACATATCCTAGAGAGTAACTTAGTCTTTGTTTCATTAAAATCGGTCCACTCTATCAAAAGTTATTGTAATTTTAATGACGACGCGACGTAAGTACGAGAGAAAATTAGATAAGTAAATCGTCGTATCACATTCAGATGACTATATTAATCACTATTTTTTACATTTATTACACTAATCACGTATAGTGTCGATGCAGTCAGGAATGGCAATAAACACTTCGTAGATACTGTCACTATTTATTTGGCCAGAGCTTCGCCTTACAATACTTGTTACATTATATATGCGTAGATATCACCAACATCTTGCCTTTTAAACGCCCATCTATATAAGTCAAAGCGATTACTATTTATACATAATTTCGCAAAATAATTTAAGTAACACAAAAATAATAAAGTATGAACAAATTAATGTTATTTAAGCTATACAACAATTTTATATAATTATCCTTATTTATGTATCTCGAATGTGTTTCCTAATCTGTTTCGACATGTAGATCAGCGACATCTTGCCATTCATGGCCGAACTATGAAGTCAACATATTATATAGAAGATTTGGCGCTTATGCCTTTATTGTAACTTGGACATGGAAGAAAATTGATTAAAGGATATATAAGAAATTCCTATATTATAATGCGCACGCCGTGACAGCTTTTTAAATTGACTTGACACTTAATCGTAATATTTTGAAGTTGACAAACCTAGAAAAAAACAGGTACTGAATTGTTATGTCTGCTCCTAACTCTATAAAGAATAAACTTTCAAATAGATGCTTTTAAATTGCTCGTATTACTTGTGAAGTCGAAGTACTCTGTGGAAATTATAGGATAAGTCGGAACAGTGACAGAGATCCCATGAATATCTTGAATCGTGAATGCCTGAATATGAAGCGATGGTATTGTAGACTGAACGCTGTTGAAGCGGAACGTCTATCACCGGCAGACAATAGATAGAAGGTTCAACGATCACTCTCAATTGCGGTTTGGGACATGAATGCATCCAAGACGAGTTCAAAACCACCGACACTGTGAACTACTTCCATTTGTTTTTTTTTTATAGTACGCGCAAATGGAGTAATCGTCTTTTATTATCTTCGATTCATTGATTACTATTTTGTCGCTGCGCGGTTCAATTTATAGGGAACAGTGCGGAGGACAAAAATTTGTTACTAGTTAGCAGCACCCGGAGAGCACACGCAGGGGCACTACCTGCGGACGCGACTAACCAATTATTATCATTGTTAATAATAATAACGTACAACCGCCATCAAATCAACAAAAGACTAATGAGTTTTCTATAATTTCAAACAATATGTAAAGCCTTTATCAATTATATTTGACCTCTCTGAGTTTTAACCACTAGTTCTGGCTTTCGCATAATATATGCAAGAGTTTTATATAAACGAAGTGAGAATATTATTATTGGAAAATTGATGAAAACCATGAACCCCCCATGAAAATTACTTATCTCATGAAGATAAATATGAGAGAACTTGGAATTGATGGCTATCTAGATCACTATCAATAGTTAATTTTAGTCAATATTAGACAGTCCAAACAATTTTTATGGAAGTACATCCCGCCGAGGCTTTACAAGAACGGATTATCGATCCCTATTTCTCAATTATGGATCGAAGTATACGAGGTATGGAACCTGTAGCATTCGATGATAAAATAATATAGTTAGAAAATATACAGGCAACTTTTATTGACTCATATGATGCGACCGTCATATCTATTCTATATCTATGTCTGGACTTTTTTGATAAAAAATAATAATTGTTGCCGGTGTCTGGGTAATAAGTATATGGGTAATAAGTTATACAATACATTTCAGAAATGTCTGTCTGTCTATCTATTTTTATGAATACGCATCACTGCTAAAGCACTGCGTTCAATAAAATAAAATCATAAAACATATCCTAGAGAGTAACTTAGTCTTTGTTTCATTAAAATCGGTCCACTCTATCAAAAGTTATTGTAATTTTAATGACGACGCGACGTAAGTACGAGAGAAAATTAGATAAGTAAATCGTCGTATCACATTCAGATGACTATATTAATCACTATTTTTTACATTTATTACACTAATCACGTATAGTGTCGATGCAGTCAGGAATGGCAATAAACACTTCGTAGATACTGTCACTATTTATTTGGCCAGAGCTTCGCCTTACAATACTTGTTACATTATATATGCGTAGATATCACCAACATCTTGCCTTTTAAACGCCCATCTATATAAGTCAAAGCGATTACTATTTATACATAATTTCGCAAAATAATTTAAGTAACACAAAAATAATAAAGTATGAACAAATTAATGTTATTTAAGCTATACAACAATTTTATATAATTATCCTTATTTATGTATATCTAATGTGTTTACTGTTTCGACATGTAGATCAGCGACATCTTGCCTTTCATGGCCGAACTATGAAGTCAAAGAATATACTATTATTAATAATGATCAAACTAATGATTCAATTCTATATAATGATATCCTATTCTTATTTGTCTTATTAAAATCTATATAATATTAACAATTCTTACTTATGTATATTTAATATGGTGGCGCTAGTGTCAATGTGTCTCTCTAATATGGTGGCGCTAGTATCAATGTGTATCTCTAATATGTTGGCGTTAGTGTCGATGTATATTTATAATATGGTGGCGCTAATATCAATGTTCCGGTCGTGTTGTAGTCTCATCTCTTGAATGTGATGCAGCGGCACCGGAGGTGGGTGATAACACATTACATTCCACGCGGACAGAGTCGCGGGCATTGTTAGTTTATAATATTATTAAAATATTAGTTTAACGAGCATTTAGCTTATCTGATGGTAAATGGTCATCGTAACCTATTAATTAAGCCACTTTAAACCATTAAGCTTTAGAGCATTCACAGTTCCGACGATTCGCTGAATAACAGATATTGCCACTGCCGAGTGAGTCTACTTCACGTATTTCTATTATCGTGTATATGTGTAATTTATAAATTATAATAATTTAGAATCAACTATAATAAGTGAACCAGGGAATCGCTGAAGAACACGTTTTAAGAATTTAGTATCTTGACTCTATCCTTTTACATCAGGATCCACGCGGACGAAGGTGCGGGCACAGCTAGTGGACTATATACATTCAGATGATTTCATTAGCCACTGTTTTTTTTACATTAGGTTCCAAGCGGGCGAAGTCACGGGCATAGCTAGTTATACAATATAATTGGAACAGTGGCTTACATCTATTTCAATACACAATGCTTTGAATAATTACGTTAAACTTTAATTACTCATCTATATTGTCCATGAAGCCCAACAAACTATAATACCAATCCTCACACAATGACCGTTAGCGATGCAATCCCGAACAATTGTCATGCTACAGGTATTGTCTGCGTTATCTATTTCATTGCTTTGATTTGATTATATGAGAAGCATCTCATATAGCTAGCAAGCTGTGCTCGTGACTTCGTCCACGTGGAACCTGATGTACAAAACAATGACTAATTAAGTTATCTGAACGTATATAGTACATTTGCTTATCTACTCTTCTCTCATACTTAAGTCGCGGCGCCATTAAAAGTTCAATAACTTTTGATAGAGTGAACCGATTTTGATGAAACAAAGATTAAATTATTTTCGAGGATATGTTTTATATTGTTTTATTGAGGTTTTATTGCGAACCCGGTACTTTAGCAGTGATGCGTGTTCATACAAACAGACAAACAGACATTTCTATAATTGTTTTAAATGTATACTAGACACGTTAGATTTGCATTCTTATTATATGTATATAGATGACTTAATCTCTTTTAATGGTGCATTAAATTATTATTTTAAAAATTATGCTGCTCCTACACAAGATGTAGCTTGTCGAAATTTTTACGAAAATACATAAATTATTAACATTTGAATAGAAGGATAAAGTCAAGATACTGAACTCTTAAAACTTGTACTTCAGCGATTCCCTAGTTCACCGCTTCCCTTAAATTATTAAGAGAAGATTATGAAGATATGTTAATGTCTACGTCCGGTACCGCTATGACACACCCGAGAGGCGAGACTACGACGCCACCCGGGGAACCACTATTGACCTGCGATACCGCGCTATTGACTTTATCGGGGTGTTACTAGTGAACTCGAACGCTATTGGTGGAAGTTATCGGCTGTTCATTATTCACCCCGGTGTGAGACTACATTGGTGGGAGTTCGGCATATAAAGGGCAAGATGTCGCTAATCTGCACGCACTCCTATGTGGAAGTTATTGTAAGGCGAAGCTCTGCCCGGATAAATAGTTACAGTACTACGAAGTATTTATTGCCATTCCTGACTGCATCGACTCTATACGTGATTAGTGTAACAGATATTATGAAGATCAGATGGTACGATAAAGTACGAAATACTGAAGTTTTGCACCGTGCCAATGTTGGTGGCATTGAGGCCTATATAATGCGTCGACAGTTTTGGTAGTGCGGTCACGTATCTCGTATGGCGTAGGCAAGAATGGCGAAGCACATCTTCTATTCTGAACTGGAGGATGGCAAGCGGAATCATATTGGTCCCGTCCTCCGGTACAAGGATGTCCAAAAGCGACACATTAAAATATTCAACATAGAGCCTTCTCATTGGGAATCAAGCCTCGCAGCAGTCAGAATGGTGCAGGATGAGGTGAACAGCCAAGTCGTCGGAACACTCATCATCACCATCAGTTCACTTACTATAGTTGCTTCTAAATTGAGAATACATATTTCTTACACATTTACGCAAAAATTTCAATAATTGATTTTGATGACATTTTGCAATAATCTAACTAATATTACACTAATCACGCATAGAGTCGATGCAGTCAGGAATGGCAATAAATACTTCGTAGATACTATCACTATTTATTTGGCCAGAGCTTCGCCTTACAATACTTGGTATATAAGAAGTGTCTAGACTGCCTATAGAGGGACAGACCGGGCACACACCAGCTGCCCACCCTCGTCCGCCGAACCTGTGCAATGAGGAGATGGGCCCCCCGGCCCATCCCCTCAGGTCCGGCTACGGTGGCGGGAGGAGTTGGGCTGACTTAACCTCTTATAATGATGCATTAAAATATTGTTTAAGAATTATGCGGCTCCTACACAAGATCTAGCGTGTCGGAATTTCTTACGAAAATACATTAAATTATTAACATTTTAATAGAAACTACTATCTTGTTAATGTGAGAATAGATATTTCTTAGACATTTACGCAAAAATTTAAATAATTGATTTTGATGACATTTTGCACTAATCTAAATAAACAATAAGAACAATAAATCCATGAAGATGATTGCTACGTGTAAATTAGAAGCAATTTCCACCTACGAGCTATCTCGGCTTGTATTATATAAAATATATAAGCAATAGGAAAGTAAATAATGGTGTTATTTATAAAGACAAACACATATACAAGTCGCAGGCATTTAATAGTATATCTTTAAAATATCAATGTAACAAAATAACATCCATACCTTCTTCGGTTTTCCTCTACTCCTAAATCCGTCCACCATAATGTTTAACGGTTTTCTAGTAACGTGGTTTTTATCTCTCCTTATGACATGCCCATACCATGCTAACCTACTACTCCTCAACTTCTCTGACACTGGTAAATAAGACGCAAAACATTACAAATAGAATACACAAAGAAACTTAACACAATACTTAAGTTTTACATATATCGCTTATATCAACTCTATACATCTTCAAGTAAGGTAGAAAACTTTTTTAATATCCCCCGTCATATTTCATTGTTCGTAGTACTTAATGTTGCCGCGTTAAAAACTTTAGCTCGCTCGTAATCGGTAAAGTTACAAGGCGACATGAATTTTTACTCATCACAAGAGTGTACATTAAATTTTATAACAGTCTATAAATGCCCTACTTTTGTTAATAGGTTACTTAAGGTAAATTTAATTGTTATTGCGACACATAAAACTCATGCGACCAGAATGCAAGATTTTATTTACTTTTCAGGAACAGTATTTTTGAAGTGAAACTTCTTTGTCGACGTAGGGAGGAATTTTAGAGTATTTAAAAACGTATGTAACGTTTTTCTATCACGTGCCATCTTAATTTCTGTACATTTTTCCGTTACGCGCCATGTTTATTTCTAAAGGTGCGCTCCCAATGATCAGATTCCGTGGAATGTAAATCGCATATTTCATATTTCAGTTACCATAAGCCATTAATTCAAAAATATATAATAACGATAACAATAATAGTAATAATTCTATTATAAGTAATTGAAATATTTGTATCCATGTTTATATTAATAAAAGCCTTTGGCTTAAACTTTATCTAATTTAGCTTTATTTAACCAATTTCTGTAAAGTTGTAAATATAGATCATTTTTCGAAAAATGATGTCATAAAGAAGTTTCACTTCTTACGTGTGTACACTGATACACGCACGTATATTTTTTTTAAATAAAAGCTTTTTTAGGCCCCTTAAGCGTATTTTTTGTAGGATATAAACTTATAATTTACCGTCAACGACGTGCCAGTAAGCATGACCGACCGTATCGTGTTTGCACGGCTTGTGGTAGACTAGGGACGTGTCATAGTGGATCTCTCGTTCGCTAGCCCTGCTTTAGCACGCCGTGTTCGGGGCTGGAAAGTCCTGGAGGGAGTGGAGACGTTGTCGGACCACCGCTATATACGGTTTGACGTCTCCGCCCAGACCTCGGATGGACCAGCCCGTAGGACTCCCGCAGGAGAGGGGCCGCGTTGGGCGTTGAAGCGCCTCGATAAGGAGGCGCTCCTGGAAGCGGCTGTCGTGCAGGCCTGGGTGACAGGGGAATCACCGGACATGCCTGCCGACGTCGACTCGGAGGCGGAGGCGCTTCGGGCGTACGTGACGCGTATTTGCGATGCGGCGATGCCCCGCTTTACGGGGCCGGCACCCGCCAAACGTCAGGTGTACTGGTGGACTGCCGAAATCGGACTGCTGCGCGTAGCGTGTGTGGCCGCCCGTCGCCAGTATACTCGGCAGAGACGCAGGCGGGGCCGCTCGCAAATCGCGTCACCGCTGGAGGCGGAGCTGTACGAGGGATATAGAGCTGCCAGATTGGCGCTCAAAAAAGCCATCGAGGCCGCCAAAGCTCAGGCCAGGGAGGAGCTGCTCGAGACGCTCAATCGGGATCCGTGGGGGCGCCCGTACCATATGGTACGTAACAAATTACGGCAAGGTGGCCCCCCGGTAACCCAGAGCCTCGAGCCGCATCTCCTCCAGGAGATTCTGACTGCTCTGTTCCCCTCTGCAGTAGAGCACACGCCACCATCAATGGCCCCGCCTCCGATAACGCCTAACGCGGTCGGCAGCGACAGCAACGATGACGAGGTCCCCGAGGTGACCTGGGAAGAGATGAGGGTCGCGGTGAAACGCCTTCAAGGCAAAAACACCGCCCCAGGACCCGACGGCATTCCAGGCCGCGTATGGGTCCTGGCTCAAGAGACCCTCGAGCCCCGACTACGCAGGCTCATTACCGCGTCTCTTCAGCAGGGTCGGTTTCCACGCATATGGAAAACTGGCCGCATGGTCCTGCTGAAGAAAGAGGGGCGCCCGGCGAACAGTCCGTCTGCTTATCGGCCCATAGTGCTGTTGGACGAGGCAGCGAAGCTCTGCGAGCGAATAATCGCAGGCCGTCTCGTTCGGCATTTGACAGAAGTTGGGCCGGATCTGGCGGACAACCAGTTTGGTTTCCGCCAAGGGCGCTCCACGATGGACGCGGTGATGCGTGTAAAGATCCTGGCGAAGGAAGCAGTCGCCCGGGGCGAGGTAGTTCTGGCGGTGTCCCTGGACATCGCCAACGCGTTTAACACCTTGCCCTGGGCTACCATCAAACAAGCACTCCATTACCATGGAGTGCCCTGCTACCTCCGCCGCATAGTCGGGGCGTACCTCTCTGAGAGGTACATCACCTTCCCGGGTCGGGATGGGTCGTTCAGTCGGCGAGACGTGGTGTCCGGTGTTCCACAGGGGTCTGTCCTGGGCCCCCTCTTGTGGAACATCGGATACGATTGGGTGTTGCGCGGTGCGCTCCTCCGGGGTGTCAGCATCACGTGTTACGCTGACGACACGTTAGTGACAGCCCGGGGGAAGACGCACCGCGAGGCCGCGATCCTGGCAACCGCAGGAGTCGCGCAGATCGTTGGGAGGATCCGGCGGCTGGGACTGCAGGTGGCGCTTAGCAAGACCGAGGCCCTGTTTTTTCACGGGCCTCGGAATGCGCCACCTAGATCGTCCCAGATCATCGTGGGAGGCGTGTCCATCGGCGTCGGGTTGAGGTTAAAATACCTCGGCCTTCTACTCGACAGCCGGTGGAAATTCGAAGAACACTTCCGGCAGCTGGTCCCCCGCCTAATGGGCACAGCGGGCGCGCTTGCTCGCTTACTGCCCAACCTGGGGGGGCCAAATTCCAATTGGCGGAAGGTATATCTAGGGACCGTGCGGTCCATGGCCCTATATGGGGCCCCCGTGTGGGCGTGTGGCCTGACGGCCAATAGTATCGCACAACTGCGAAAGCCGCAGAGGGTGTTGGCCATTCGGGCCATTCGCGGGTACCGCACGGTGTCCTTTGAAGCCGCCTCCCTGATGGCCGGATCCCCACCATGGGACCTGGAGGCGATAGCCCACGCGTCGCTCTATCAAAGACGCGTGGAGGCGATGGAGCTGGAGCGTAGACTCGCGCCTCGGGAGATCGAGGCGCTGAGATCCCAGCTACACCAGGTACTGGTGGTCCAACAATGGACCCAACGATTGCAGCGACCGAGCTTCGGCGTGGCAGTAGTCGAAGCTATTCGGCCGGTCTTGGCTGAATGGCTGTCCAGGCGGCATGGCACCCTGAGCTTCCGGCTGACACAGGTGCTCTCGGGGCACGGTTGCTTCGGGAGCTACCTGTGTCGTATACGCCGGGAGCCGTTGCCAAGGTGCCATCACTGTGGCTGCGCAGACGACACCGCGCAGCACACTTTAGCAGAGTGTCCCGCCTGGGAACAGCCACGCCGCGAGCTCGTCGCGGCCGTAGGCCCAGATCTCTCGCTCTCGGCCGTCCTCCGCAAGATGGTCGAGAGTGAGAACGGGTGGAGCTCCGTCGCCTCATACTGCGAGGAGGTTATGCTCGCAAAGGAGGCGGCGGAGAGGGAGAGGGAGCAGACCAGCCAGCTTCCCTCCCGCGGTCGACGATTACGGCGGCGCAGGATCAGCAATGATCTGAGGCCAACGAGGGCCTGCGGGCGGCGGACGGGGCACGTCCGTCGCCCTGGTACAATATATGCACGGGTCCGTGTGGTTGAGGCGCATTGTGCCGATGCGCCTCCCACGATCGTCGGGGAGGGCAACTCTCGCCCCCCGTGAGGGGTCTACGATTTTGACCCCTCAACCGCGATGAGGCCCCTGGTGAGGGACCGACACCTGCCGGGGAGTAGACGCAATGCCAGTTCGGCAGCTCCTGCTCCTCGGCCTATAGGTGATTGAAGGCACCATGGAGTAAAAAAAAAATAGACTAGGGACGTGTAGTATAGGGCCCTGTGTACGTCTAATATTGTATAGAAATTGTACAGCCCATCATGTTTGATTTATTAATAAACTCTATAAAATTGTATATAATTATTGTTCGGAGTGTAAATAGATGTGAAAACCAAACTAATGTTAAAAATTTTAATATACAAGTTATGAAATTTTAATATTATATATTTATGAATTAATATCTTTATATATAAATTTCTTCTAGATTAGTATTCTTAATCCGCGAATATTTATCAGATAGGACTTTCCACTATAGAGTGGAAGGTGAGCTGTCCTCAGCCCACCCCGTACGTTCAGGTGTACCCCAAGGGTCCATTCTGGCACCCTCCCTCTTCAATCTGTTCGTCAGCGACCTACCTCGGCTCCCGGGGGTAGAGGTAGGTTGTTATGCTGACGATACAGTAATCTTCGCTTCCGATTGGTTTCCGATACAACTTAGGAAACGCATAGAAGAAGCCGTCAGCACACTCGGTCGCTGGTTTCTTCTATGGCGTATAGAAGTAAATCCCGACAAAAGCGCCGCGATATTTTTCGACCCTAAATGCCGCAATTACGAGCGCAAACTCGAACCGATTAGATTATACGGAGTCGGGATTCCGTGGACCAAACAGATTAAATACTTAGGAGTTACACTAGATAGACACCTCTCCTTCAGAGCTCACACTAAGATAGTTCGAAACAAGGCCGCTATGGTCATGACTCGCCTACATCCGTTAGTTTGCCACAAGAGCAAGATGTCCCTCAGACACAAGCTCACGTTGTATAAAACTTGCATCCGACCCGTTCTGACATATAGCTGTCCCGTTTTCGCACATATGTCACCGTATAGCTTCAATAGAATTCAAATAATACAGAACCGCTTTTTACGTAAGGCGACCGGCGCCCCGTGGTACGCCCGGAACGAGGATCTCCACAGGGACCTGGAGATGCCCTCGATCTGGACGTATGTAAAATCACTCACTACTAGCTACTTTGAAAAAGCCGCGAATCATCCCAGTCCGTTAGTGGTATCCGCCACGGATTACGAAACCGTACCGAACGCCGCGCGATACAAAAGACGTCCGCGAAACATTTTCACCGATCCTCCCGACAAAATAACGGCAGCGAACGATCAGTACCAGCCTGTCTCTCAAAACAGAGCGTGTTCACGCCCACGCCCGCGTAACCACAGATCACGCCGCCGTGGTCTGGGGGTAAACTTCGCTCCCGCACACTTGATTAGGCCCCCCTCGGCAGCGGCTCAAGCCTAGGTCCGATCCCTCGGAGTGGAGCCCTTGAGTACGCTGCTCGAGCGATACAGTGACTCACCAATACATCACTGCAACAACACTACACATATCACCTCCACACACGTGCACGCTCACACGCTTACACATAAAAAGTGGATGGGTTTTTTCTTTTTGTTTTTACCCGTATCGAACTGAAATAGTTCAGAAAATTTTCCGACACAAAAATACACATAAGAGTTATTGAGACACGCATGCCTGGTACACATGCATGTTTCAATAACTCATATCTGTATGAATAGTTTAGCTTAACTTAGGTTAGCTAAGATAGATCGCGAATTGCATGCAACAGGTAACGGCCAAGCCGAGGTGTGCCGTGCACCCTTGAGCTAGTTACCAGAATAAAATCGGCTGAGTGCCTTAAGCGCTCGCCTTAGTAGTCCGGTGAAGCTGTAGAGGCCTCCAAAAAGGCCAATAGCGTAGTCAATTCGAGAAAAAAAAAAAATAAGTCAATCTTCATTCTGTTAGTAGATTTATCTCTATCAGAGTGTGTCACAGCACTAATAAGTTTGTTTGTCTGTTGTAGATACCTTTATCTATACATATAACAAGAATGAAAATCGAACGTGTCTCTACTTTTCCTATTTTAGTGAAAATAATTAATTATTGCAGGTGTCTAGGAATATGTAATAGAATACATTTAAATAATTTTTAGCAATGGCTGTCTGTTTGTATGAACACGCATCATTGCTAAAGTATTGGATTCACAATAAAATCATAAAGCATAACCTCGAGAGTAACTTAGTCTTTGTTTCATTAAAATCGGTCCACTCTATCAAAAGTTATTGTAATTTGAATGATGGCTTGAGGTAAGTAAGAGCGAAAAGTAGTAATCTACGAGTGCTCTTCTTCTTCTTCCTAGCGTTTTCCCGGCCTGGTACCAGGGTCCGCTTTCTTACTATGCTTCCTCCACTTTGCCCGATCTTCGGCATCCTTCTGAGTGAGGTTATTTTCCTTTAAGTCCGCCTTTACCACGTCCAACCAGCGTTTCTTGGGCCTGCCACGAGACCTTGGGCCCTGTACAGCTATGTTGAGGTATCTATTTCCGACGTAGTCTGGAGGCCTGCGACTTATGTGGCCGTACCAGCGAAGTCGACTCTCCTGCAGCTTGTCTGCGATGTTACGGACTCCAAGGCTACCACGGATATGTTCGTTACGAATGCGATCTAATCGCGTAACGCCACACATCCATCGTAGCATCTTCATCTCGGTGACGTGTAGCTGCTGGGCAAGTCTAGCTAGGACCGGCCACGTTTCGCTGCCATACAACAAGACCGGTCGGATGATGCACTTGTACACCAGACCTTTTAATTTCACGGGTATCATTTGATCACATAAAACGCCGGTGACCTCTCGCCATTTCGCCCACTAATATTATAAAACTTATTTGTTTTTTTTGTTTGGTTGAACGCGCTAATTTAGGGAACTGCTGGTACACTTTGAAAAATTATTTCAGTTTTAGATAGCTTATTTATCGAGATAAGCTATATATCACCACGCTAGGACCAATAGGAGCGGAGCACCAATGAAGAATGTTTCAAAATATATTTTTTTTCCTTTTGAGAGTTTCCCCTGCCTGTAACCATTAGCCCAAAGAAACTATTCCACTCAGACGCAGTCGCGGGCGGAAGCTGGTTACTTAATATAATAGTCAAATATCTATTTGAATCATCATTTATTAAAAAGGTAATATATTGTAAGTATGATATTGAAACAACTATAAGGTAAATAAAAGCCAATATTAAATTCCTAAAATAATATTTTGATTTGTTTTGTATTGACATCTTGACTGTACTATGCGCAAAGCCGCACTTAAAGCTATATTCAGAACGGCCAAAACGTTTGACGCGGACTTTAGGTATATTACAAGTTTCTTGCGATCATTTTAATGAGCAAGATGGCTGCCGTCTGTCAATATTTTAGAAGATCTCTTCAGTCTCCGGTCTTGCTCAATCACTCTTTTATATGCAGATTTTTTAATCAACATTTTTCACTTTTTCGTTTGATTTCAAAACATTTTTTATATAAACCTTGACCTGATAATTACAAACAACAAAAAAATAATTAGTCAAATAAGTCAAATATTCGTTAATTGAGTTTTATTGATATATATTAGTAGAAAAAATATTCAGAGATTCATGGTTACTCTGAGGTAATGCGACCAAATAATACAAAAACATTATTCGTTCATTAAAACATGTATTGTTAGCAGACGACTGTATTAGAACTGTCCGTACTATTGACCTGACACGCCATTGGTCCAACTTATAGGCCGTTATCAACGCCATTGGTCGAACTTATCGGTTGATCTCGGTTGATCGTACATTAGTTGAATGATACATATGCAGTGATTAGAATAAACATTAATTTATATAAAACATACTAAATAAACAACAAATAAGTTCTAATGAAAAGGTCACATGTTAAATACAGATGTTATGATTGTATACCAAAAGCACACGATACTCCACTGCTCGAATTTCGAAACTTACACACCCACATTATATACAGGTAGCTGACCCGTTCCCACTTTGTTGGGCGGTAAACATTTTTACTTGTAATGAAAATATCAGTGTGATTAACAAAAAATTTTATATTATAGGAGGCAAACGAACAGACCGGTCGCCCGATGGTAAGTGATCACCGCCGTCCATAGACACCAGCAACACCAGGGGAGTCACAAGTACGTTGCCGGCCTTTTATAGAAATATACGCTCGTTTCTTAAAGGTTTGCATTTCATAATTGTTTGGAAATACCGCCGCTGGGAGTCGATTCCACAAGGTCGAAGTACGAGGCAGAAACGACCTTGAAAACCTCACCGTGGAAGACCTCCACTCATCCAGTATCAATGGTTACTATAGCAACAGTAACGCGTAACGCGTAACGCATACGTATAAACACATTTCCCTACCATGCCGTAAGGATATTTCACTTTAAAAATATAATACTTATAAATGTCTACGCAAGTATACAGTAGTTTATTACCTACGGTGTATAAACTTTGATTTTATCCGGAAAAACAACAACGCTGAGTTATAATACTGCAAACGAACGTGCCCCACAAGAGTTGTCAAACAATGGCTTGAAGAGGGCCGCTTGATTTCAACGAGTCTTCATTAGTCCGACTAGAGGGTGACAGGAAAACAAAAAAAGCGCCTTATTTCAACTCTTTTGTTGAGGAAAAATGAGTTGTATTTTAGTTTATACGTACAAGGAAATTATAGATTTTTTTTATTATTTAGTTCGAAGTAAATCCAACAAGACAATAACAAGAGGCTGACAGTATTAACAGTTTAAAATTTTTTTAAGTTAATCATTACATAATATAAACCAAAGTCCCCTAGCGCGTCTGTCTGTCTGTCTGTTCGCGATAAACTTAAAAACTACTGAACGGATTGTCTTGCGGTTTCACCAATGGATAAAGTGATTTATGGGGAAGATTTTGGTATATAATTTGTCAAGGATTTTTTTTATATTCAGAGCGGGACAACGTCTGCCAGGCCCACTAGTAGTACTATACAATTAAAATTAAATCTACGAGTTTTTGGCGGGATCTTGAAATATCATGTAGTGGACTTTATATTTTATTTATAATCTTGTGTTATTTGACACTATATTATGTATATTGGTGGTGTTTTACGTAATATAGTCCGGTTATTGTGCACATGTGATGTGGATCGGAAATAAAACCACGGAGCATGGATCCTGACTTGCCACAAAAACTCCCTGGAAAGTTCTAACAAGACGGCCATTATTACCTTTTAGTTCATTGAAAAGATCTTTTTTTAGGAGGCAAACGAACAGACGGGTAGCCCGATGGTAAGTGATCACCGCCGTCCATAGACACCAGCAACACCAGGGGAGTCACAAGTACGTTGCCGGCCTTTTATAGAAATATACGCTCGTTTCTTAAAGGTTTGCATTTCATAATTGTTTGGAAATACCGCCGCTGGGAGTCGATTCCACAAGGTCGAAGTACGAGGCAGAAACGACCTTGAAAACCTCATAAGGCGCTTAACTTTATAGTTATTAACAAAAAAGTGCATATGTCATTCACTTATTATTTTACCGTTATTCTGTACGCATCACTCTATAAATATTTTAAAGTACAAGGTCTTTTATTATAATTAGCCCCAGTGTTTAGTTTCTATTGGTAAAAGAATTTTCTAAATCGGGTCAGTAGATCAGATATTACTTATAGATTAATTATGGTTACATTTTAAATTACAGGGTAAGACGATTTACAAACTTGCTGAGGAAAGTTCCAGGCTCTATTAAACTGAAACAGTTATAATCTGCCAGACGATTTGGCGTCACAATGGCCTGTCTGCGCACCGTAGCCGCAAGATTACCTACCCGCTGTACAATGGGCGACGGTGAGGCACTGATAACGGCGCAAAGCCTATCTCATTTCCAGCACTAACTTTAAATTAATGTTAACAATTTCGCATTCACACGAAAGATAATTTGTTTATATAGATTTAAATATAATGTTATTGGAACGAAGTTCTTTAATGCGGCTTGCGGTAGGAGTGGACTGGACAAAATCGTCACATAAGGAAAAAGCGTTATGCAACTTTCTGTATAGCTCTCTGGCATTTAAACTCTTCAACGTGTACGAGACATAGTTTTCAACATAATTTTTTTTCAAGTAACGCCTCTCACTTAGTCGGCGATTTTATATGGACGTATGAAATATATTTTGGATTATATATAAATTTAAATAAAATGTTATTGAAACGAAATTCTGTAATGCGGTTTGCGGTAGAAAATGACTGGTAAAAATCATCACGTAAGAAAAAAGCGTTATGCAACAATATATGGAACAAGAGGAGGTGGGAAAGGGACGGCTATATAAGGTAGAAAGAGAAGTGAACGGAAACGGATGCGATACTCTCAATATAAAACTTTTAAAATGCGTCTAATAATAATGAAGGGAGTTTTTGGCGGGGTTTTAGTCTGTTATGTAGTGGATTTTATACTTTATGCATAATCTTGTGTTACTTGACTCTATATTGTATAAAATTGGTATATAGTTTGTTTGTTTGTGTTTGTATAAGTTGGATATGACAAAGAAGTGCGTTCAGCAGAACTCTATATGTTGTTCATAAATTAAATATACTGTATATATATTCAGTTGCAAACGTATCTCTATGCAAGGTTATCTAAACATCTTCTATAGGAGAGTATAGATGGCTGTTATGAACACACGATAGAGTATTTTTGACTGCAATTAGTACCTTTTCACCATGTGATTTGTTATACTTTCTCATAAATTAATTAGATCGGTACACTATAAGATATAGAGTTGTCAAGCCAAGTTTCACATAAACATGAACATCGAGTTATTGTTGGCGTCTTGAAATGAATGACATGTAGTGGATTTTATATTTTAACCATAGACTTATGTTATTTGGCTATATTTTGTAATATTTGTATTTTGAATACTATAGTTAAGTCATTGTGCATAAGTGAATGGAAAATAATACGACGGAGCATGAATTCTGAGATGCCACAAAAACTCTCTGGAAAGTTGTAACAAGTGGCCATCTTATTGGAACATAAACATTGACATTGAAATGATCGCACGACATTAACTTGTAATACTATTGACTACTCGACAATAGCAGTAATAATCTAAAAGGTTTGTTGCCAAAAATAACAGTAAATATTGACAAACATGTGACAACGAATAAAAAGGATAAGAATAAACATAACATAACATGTTTAATTTTTTTAAGATTTCTATCTTTTATACACCTGTAGCTACCAAGTATGTCATCCTCTTTGGCAGACAACTTTTGTATATATTGTAAATAGAACGTCGTGCAAACAATCGCGTTTCTATAAATACCTTATATGGTCATATAAATAAATAGTCTATTTCACACACTCAGAGTATTATTATTACGCTATCCGTGTCAATCTACAATTATAGTAAACAATGAATAGCTCCTACACACCGATAACGTAGTTCCAATTTTGCCGTTCAAAAGGTTTTTAGTTTCCTTTGTGATTTTTATATTTTACGTGTACAAAATTTGAAGGTCTTCTTGGAAAATAACGCCAAATATGAGGAACGGCTAAAATTGGATTTAGCTAATTAAGAAATATAGCGACACATTTGTATGAGACAATAATTACGATGTATTTTTACTTAAACATTTACTTTCAGAAATCCGAAAATATCATAAATGCGAAAGTGGGCTTGTCTGTTTATTTGTAAGCTTTCCGGTCTTAGCAACTGATCATCATCGAATTTTTCGTATGTGTTGTAGTACAGAAGAGGAATATATGAGATCTACAACAATTTAAATAAACAAGGAATAAGATACTATTTCGATATCTCAAACACTATGATAACGTATCTTTTCTTATTCTTGATAGGTTTTAGCGTTTCATCAAGATCTTATCTCTTGTCGAGTAAAGGCTTAAGAAAATAGTCGACAGCTGTCGAAACCTTATCTATAACTATCAGTGCCTGGGATTCCGGAAAAACATTGACTAATAAAATCATATGAATGTAATAAGTCCATTTACTTATCTACATATCTCTCGTACTTAAGTCGCGTCGTCATTAAAATTACAATAACTTTTGATAGAGTGAACCGATTTTAATGAAACCAAAAGTGATGTTTTATCGTGAACGCAGCACTTTAGCATTGATGCGTGTTCAAGGGAACAGACAGGCAGACAGACATATCTAAAAATGATTGAAATGAGTTTTATTATATTCTAAGACAATTGCAACATTTTTTTTTTGCAAAAATCTAAAAATACAGATACGTTACATTTATATTCTTGTTGTATGTATAGATAGATATTTAGCAATAAAATTAACGTTTTTAAGTTGATCGCAGACTAAATGCACAATTAACTAAATCTAACAAATAAACTAAATGAACTAAATCACAAAAGCACAAGTCGGCTCATCTTGGGTAGTACCACCCTCTCAGAGAAATCAGAAGTATATAACATAACAGTGCTTGCATTGTTGCATTTCGTTCGGTCAGTGAGAGACCCACGTCTCCCCCTCCTTTTCCTCCTCCCACCCCTTTCCCCCACATACAGGTTAGCAACGCACTTGCGACTCCCCTGGTGTTGTTAGTGTCTATGGACGGTGGTGATCACTTAACATCAAGTGACTGTTCGTTTGCTTCCTATGATAAAAAAAAACAATTACAATAGGAAACACAATATTTTTGAAGTGAAAACTTTTTTAGGCGCATTGAGCGGTACTTTTTTGACAGTAGATAAACTTATGACTTCGCGTCATGACACGCTAGCAAGCGTGACCGACTGTATTGTGCTTGCTCGGCGTACGTCAGACTAGCGAAGCGTCACTACGGCACTAGCAGCTTGTGTATATCTATTGTTGATTGATTAAGCAGCCCATCATACGTTTTATTAATTAATAAAGTCTATAAAACTGTCTATAATTTGTTTTTTTTTATGTCATAAGTGGCAAACGAACTGGTGGGTCACCTGATGTTAAGTGATCACCACCGTCCATGGACACTACCAACACCAGAGGAGTCGCAAGTGCGTTGCCACCCTTTGGAGGGAAGGCCTTAGGGGAGGCAGAGGAAGAGGAGGAGACGGGAGGGGAGTTGGGCCTCCGGCGCTCTCACTGACCTAACGAAACGCAACAATGCGAGCACTGCTACTTCACGTCGGTTTTCTGTGAGAGGATGGTACTAACCCGGACGAGCCGACCCATTTATGCTGAAACTAGTAATAGCTACAGCGTGGCTCTACCGCCATAATTATTGGTCCGAATGCCAATAGACATAAAAACCAGACTAGGGGTGTAACTAATTATCCTCACCTGCACGTGGTGCACCCTGCTGAATAACGAACGAGGCAATGGGGAAAGCGGGGTGGTAGGGTTCTACAACCTGACTGGGTCGCAACCACCATGTATATGGCGAAAAAGCCCGTCATAGTGATTCGCTTCTGCGGATCGCGTTTCGGGATCAGCCTGTGCATATCCAGCTTTTCACAGGCCGGCATGACAGCGGCGACCGGCGATGGATAGTGTGTCACTCGGTGGTCGCCGTTGTTTTTGAACTGTTCTGTGCTTACCATCAGGCACAGTGCAGTCATTTTGCCGTGCTACTATAAAAAAAAAAAAACTGCTTAACCGATGTTCATGCTGGAATTTATGTATAATATGGTCCAACTTGAGGAATAGGATTGTAGGAACTCTATTACCCATGTTTACGTGCTAGTAACCTTTTTACTGCAACTCTCACTACGCGTTATAAAATATATTAGAAAATGTCAAATGGAACGACTTCAGTTTTGCATTGTCATGGGCTACGAAATCTGTCTTAAGTAATTGATATTCTGAGTGTATAATTATTAAAGGTTTTCCTAAAGGATAATCTATATTTCGATATATGGCCTCAATATTTTTTAATTACAAATTAAATTATTGTCAATGTTAATTATTGTTAGTATCATCATTCTCCAACAGATGGCGATTTAAATTAGTTTGTTGACAGAGAACTGTAGGACCGACTGCTATAGATATCTCATAGATGGCGCTGCGTTTTTATTTTCGTAATTTTAATTCAACACGTAATAATTGAGTCACAGACAGCAACGCGTGGTCAGGTCAGCTAGTATTAAATAAAGTTTCGTGATATGTTTAGATAAAATTCACGTAGCTTAGAAGAAAAAGTAAAATAATTTGACGCGAGTAGTTGGAAGAAATTTTGGTGAGGTGGACGTAGCGACATCTGTTATTCAGCAACGCCAATAATTTCGTTTCGTTTGAAATACGAACGACCGCTGAATCATTTGGATATTGTACATACTATTGTAATATATTGTATTGTATTGTATAATATTGTACTTTGGTATTGTACCAAAATACTAAAAGCGCAAATCAAAATTGGGAGGGTAGAGTTAGTAAGGTGAAAATTTGGGCTTATAGGTATTTCTATGGCAAATAAAAACAATGCAAAATTGTCAGGAAAATTAAACAAAACAAAAATTCGCGTACACCTATTTAAAAGGCCGACAACGCACTTGCAACTCGTCTGGTGTTGCTGGTGTCTATGGACGGCGGTGATCACTTACTATCAGGTGACCCGCCTGTTCATTTGCCAACTATGATATAAAAAAAATCTGGATAGCGACACTCTAGTCACGTAGAGGTATAAATACACTTTACGACCTATTCTCATACCTACCAAATATACATTTAAAATTTAATAAAAATCGATTCACGCTTTCGGAGTCGTTCAAACACGAACACCGTGACACGAGATTTTTACATATTATATGTAAACAAGTAATTCCACATTAAATCATTTGGCATTTCCTTTTATCATAACGTAACTGAAACCTACCTGCATAGGAGCTATTTATTTGTTATTTTGATCCAACTAACTAACGACAATAAAGAATATTCTTTGTTTATCCACTTGCATTTATCGCAGGTTAAAGTTTAGCAAGCTATTCATAGAACAGATAAGGCTATCTATTCTGAGAAATGTTTATTCTTAATAGAACACTTAGTACATCATTGGCATCAATATAATTATGTAATAACCAAATTCTGATACGCAAAAGACATTGACATATTTTATGCAGATATCTTCAAAGGCCTCTTATACGGGAATACATCTGTCGATTGTAAATTTGGCTAGGCAGGGCGGGAAACTCGAGCAGTGAAGGTGAGCGTTGATGCGCATCTCAAAGGGGCCTCCTACACCTGTGTCGCAAGTCCTGGGAACTGCTCTGAGTTTCTCCCTCGGCCACACGATGGCCCCAGCACCCGCACGGTGAATCCATGGAATGCTAAGAAGTTCGTCTCTCTAAATCAGTTATTAATTGAAATTTTTTTTTGCATTTCTAATCTTAACTGTTTATATTGTTATAATAAACAAATGAGTTACGGATTTAAATTGTTAATGTTCACGCTTAATACCAGAACCATGACATCTGAAGTGTAACTAACCATCAACGCCAACCAGCCAACGAGAACAAACTACATTTACAATTAAACAATATTAGTTACAAGTAACGTTTTAAATTAAGATTAATTAAACACGTATAAAGAGATGAAGGCCGTATTTTAATTTCTCATAAGTCTTTCTTTTTCATTTCTCATATGTAGCCTGAAATGGCCCAAACATATTTGTTTTCCATCCGAGCCAATATGAAATTTTTTATCCATCTGAGCAAGATATGCATTTTGAGTTTTATTTGTGGCAGTAATCTTTAAGTTTATTACTGCCATTGCCGAGTAGGTAATAAATGTTACAAGTTTCTGGTGATAATTTCAATGTTCTAACAAGATAGTGCCTCCCTCGTTAGAACGTTCCAAAGAGTTTTTATGCTATCTCAGAATTCATGTTCCGTAGCATTATTTTCCATCCACTTCACCTGTACATAATAACCAAACTATATTACAAAAAATGCCACCAATATTACAAAATATATACTTTTTTTTTTAATTTACTTTATATAGTTTTCGTGTATATCCATATCATCTTAAGGTAGATGACGATATGGCTTAAGATGATAAACACGACTTTAGTATCAAAATTCAAGAAAAATATTTTCATAACACCAACAATCCGAAGAATTTTAGGCATTAAACAATACTAGTGGGCGCCCAGTGGTCGACATTCGACCATAATTTATCGATTTTTTAAATTTCGAACTTTAGGCGGATTTTTTGTCAAAGGGTATATACTTTTATTATCAAAGATTTTATCATGGCCACTCAGTTATTTGCCACTTTTTAAAATTGTATAAACATAAAAAACATCTATGTCTAAATGAAAATCGTAATTAATTATAACTTTGAAACAAAAACAGGCGGTTACATAAGGTGGTATGGCTCTCATATTCTAAGTAAAGATAACTTTACGAAAATAAATAAAGTTATCGCAACTCATGACACAATTATCTGTTAATTTTACACGATATCATGGGTAGATGGTATTTCTGGGTGATATTGAATTAAATGTAGTCTATACATTATAAGGAATAGTGATGCACCCAATATCATCGTTTGGAAGAGTAATGGATACACGATACAATCAAATAATGAATCCAAACAATGAAGTTTTTAATACTACCATTAACTTATGGAAATGAATTCCTTTTTGTTCAAAATGTATCATCAACTGTAATAAATATAATTGCTATATCAAGTTGAACTGTATCATTGTAACCGCGGAGATCTAAGTGATCTAAGAACCGTGGATTACTTTCATGAGCAAACAAATTTTCTTATTTTGATTTTACAATGTATTTTTGGCTCATTTTTTTTATTGAATCTTATGACAATATGAAGCAAAGTGACATGAAGTGAAAGTCCTGTCACCTAAAATTTTTGATATTCAATAAGACCAAATAGAATAATCATTATTTCAGTGGTTCCATAAATTTACTAAAGATAATTATTTAAATTGTGAATTTACATATTATATTATTATAAAATTAACCTACAATTTGACCAGTTGATTTCAAAGGGTATGTAAGGCATGCAACATCAGTCATGTTAAAAATATTGAAAAGGTAAAATATTGGAACGTAAGAGTGACATCTGTCGAAATGTCTTTTCCATTTATATGTGTGTATATGTTGTGTAAAATACGAGCAGTATTGTGAGTAATGTATATTTTAATTAATTTAAGATGCTTGTAATGCTTTTTATATAAAAAATAGCTTTCTCCACTTCTCCTCCATATAAACTTTAACTATGCCAAATTTCACGTTCATCCGTTCGTGCAATTCCGTTAAAAAGGGGTACAAAGTTTTAGCTTCACGTATTAATATTTATGATGATGATAAGAATGATAAGTACATAGTAGTTTAAAAACAAAATTTAAGCTTCGTCCAATCTGTAATACAGCGAACCGAAAGACCATTGTGAGCAGTAATTTTTATTGGGTACAATAAGTTCAACATAAATAACTGGTACTATCTAAAACCTATATAAATAATCTAAAAAACTGTTAATAAATAATTCTATTGCTTTTCACATGTGACGCTAAGAGAAATTTATATTTTTTTTAAATCAGGAACTGATGTATGCGGCACCACAACTCTTTTATTTTATTCGATTCGGTATAGTTGGTGAGCAGTTGATGGAGACATTTTGAATAGAAATACGTGTAATACTACCTCGCTTCCTCACAAATGTGCTACAACTCTTCTACTAAGGGGGTGTGTGGGATGTCGAATAACATCATAAGACTTGAGACACCCAAGCCAACCTCACCTGCACGTAATGCACCCTGCTGAATAACGAACGAGGCAATGGCGAAAGCGGGGTGGTATGGTTTTACAGCCTGACTGGGTCGCAACCACCATGTATATGGCGAAAAA
>MU160655.1:12168-37458 GCA_015888305.1 Antheraea pernyi | reverse complement strand
CATCGTAATAACTTCAGGGTGTCGGTTTTACATGAGGGTTTGCGCGCGCATCGTAATAACTTCAGGGTGTCGGTATTCGTGACGGTGTGCGCGCGCGTCGTAAAAATTTACTCTCATCATTTTTACCTAACGCGCCAAAAGAAGTATGACTTCAAAATGCTTAACTGATTTTAAAAATACTATGACCTATATAAGTCGTCACGGTCATGTGGTTTGACCGGTGGAATATTATTTCGATGTCCGCAGGTTCGAACCCCGGCATGTATCAACGAATTTTTCAGATTTCGCGTACATTTACTAATTTAAATTGGTAACAGTATCGGCTGAAATGTTCTTGTAGTACTACTGTATGTGGGAACAATATAGAACTGTGGATTTCTCAGAGTTTGAAATCGTCAATACGTCGTGGACTGGCGTGGTGACTACGCCCACGCCTTCCTTCGAGAAGAGGCCTATGGCTCTGCTGTGGGTCTCTTACAGGCTGATGATGATGATGATAATCGCAGTACTAACCTGCAATAACGAGAACCGGTTACTAAAATGGATAAAATAAGAATAACAAAGTGTCACAACATATAGAGTTATAATGAAAATGAATGTCTGAGTTTAGAATATTATTAAGCGGTTTGAAGAATGTAGTTTTAATTATTAGCCTGAGCTACTAACTAGCAAGCCGTGAACATGCATTAATTAAGTGTAATCAATTTACTATTTTACATATTTGTGAAATAACATATCAGTCATATATGACACTTTTATAATAACATGAAAGAAATAACAGTGCTAATTTAAATAAATTTACATGTAAATATTTGGAGTTGTCTAGCCATTAGACTCGCTTTTTTGGTTTAGTATGTATTCGGGTAACACTAACGGCCGGTCTCAATAATATAACTCTAGTTAAATATAAGTAGCTATCTGAGATAGATCGTGTCTTCTAATCTATCTATGACTGGTGTTTCAATAACAGTATTCTCTCAAGTTCGGATAAGGTCATAGATAGATAGGATCTGCTAACTCCAGTTAAGAACGTCCCTCAGATACGTTTTGTTTCTGCGTTTAAAATATTTAGTGTCATCTTTAAGATGAACATTATAAGTATATTTAATATGTACTAAAATTATTATGATTCACGAAAACTATATTTTAAAATATCTATTATTGAAAAATAATATTTATTGAACACTGTTCGCTCTTGTTATTTTATAATTTACTAAAAATTTGAAACGTGAAATAAGAAAATGTTATTCTTGACTTGATTTGAAAAAAGTCGACGTGATTTGCCGCTGTTTGTGCTTTTTCTAAGAGGCTAATATTGTTTCCATTTACATATTATAAATATATAAGTTCTGATTCTACAAATTCAATTTCGTAGTTTATTCGAGTATCAAATCTATGATCTTCAAATTCCCATCATCTGAGTCTCAATTAAATACACGGGCTTCATACAATTCAATATCATTAATATCACAAAATAAATTCATGGTTTTTTATTAAAATATATTATTTAAGAATCCTTCAATAACGCATTATCCTCCAAAATCGGGTGATAGACGAAGCTCGAACAAAATATAATGTGAACAAAGGAAAGCTGACTGTAAAAAGATTATTGAAACGCTTTACTTTTTTGTTATATGAACTTACATAACTAGGGAAACGGATAGACCCTTCGGCAGGTAGTTTATAAGGAAAGATAGAATTCTTTATATCTATCCGTGTTTATTGAAACGCAGAAACGGGCCAATAGTTAGCTGAGGTAGTTGCTTTAACTGCCAGTTATAGATAGATAAGTTATTGGAACCGGTTGTAAGTCGACTGTCATGCTAACTAATAAAAGAAAGTAAGTTTGGTACGTTTACACTACTTAAATACTGAACCGAACATCTTGAATTTTTCCACGCATGTCGTCAAGGGAACTAGAAAGAACATAGGATACCTTTTATTCAGAGAAAGAGTACTGTTTCTGTGAAATCTACAATAACGCGAGCGAAGCTGCGAGCAAAACCTAGTTTCTCATATTGTGATAGTGTCACATTAGTATAACATATTTAAAATATTAAACTGTGTAATTATTCAAATACATTCTGAACCTCAAGATATGTCTCAACACCTGCCTACTTCAAAGAGAAACTTACACAAGTTGGGACATAAACTTCATGATACGATGATAGTACACGAAACACGCTTAAAATTCCTGAAATGAATAAGTAAACTATAATAAAACTGACCAAAAATACCTCCTTCACCCTTTCGCAGAAAACCGACGTGAAGTAAAAGTGTTTGCACTGTTACGTTTCGTTTGGTCAGTGAGAGCCCCGGATACCCACCTCCCCGCCTCCTCTCCCCTCCCCATTCCCCCTCTCCCCTTCCCCACTCCCCTCCCCATTCCCCCTCTCTCCTTCCCCACTCCCCTCCCTCAAACACAGGTCGGCAACGCAATTGTTACTCCCCTGGTGTTGCTGGTGTCTATAGACGGCGGTGATCACTTAGCATTAGATGACCCTCCCGTTCGTTTGCCCGCTATAATATAAAAAAAAAGTTTTATTGTTTCTCAATATATTCTCCCTTAGCGTCAATGTACTTTTCCATATGAATACCCAATACAAAATTTAAATTCCCAACGTTGAACCTAGTAAACATGGCATTACACCAAGCCACGTGGTCCGCTTTTTGAGCCTCGCATGAATTATGAGAAATCCATCGATAACACAGATTTTTCATACCCAAATGTGTTTGTAGGATTGATTGTATCTGATTTATACTTATGCTTACGAATGCCTGAATGTCAGAGTAGGTCCCATGACCATCTGTTTCGAAAATACGGTGTACAGTATCAATGCTTTCGTTGTTCATAACGGTAGAAGGACGACTATAACAAAATTCGTCAATGAAATTAACTTGCCGCGTTAGAATTCTGCATGCCAACTATGAACATTCGATTTGCATGGTGGTTCATTGCCAACAGCAATTTGAAGGCGAGCGACATTCTGTTGAGGAATCAAATAACGTTTAAAATTTTAATAAATTATACTACAAAAATTATCACGAGTTCGATCCGTGGAAACGTAGATACGAGATTTAAAATGACGCCAAAATGACAAGTAGATGAAACAAACTGCATTTTAAAGCTCAAGAGTTCCATTTTTAAATGTCATAATTATTTCTTAAAGATTCGTAGTGTATGTGGCCAGTTTCAGATATGTTTAGTGCGTCCTATTTTGCTCAATATAGTCCTGAAAGTGTTTATTGTCCCATTATATTAATATAGTTTAATATTAAATTTGTTCTTCATTTTGCTGCTTAAAAACAGAACAGTCCGTTAAGTACAAGCAGCGGTTACAAAATTTATTTTCCTCAAACCATTACAGCGAGCAATAGCAACTTTAATAACCATATTAAACCAGCAAAATTTAAGCATTTTAAAACCGAAACAATTAGGCCAGTGTTCTTTTTATATTAAATAAATTACAGTCAATTGTACCACCAATCTTTAGTTTCGTAACATCGACTACATAACAAATGACATCAATAGATTGTGTCAATTGTTATATATGATTTCATTGAATATCGTAATGATCTATCTTTGATATTATTATTACAATATCATCACGTTTTGTTATCTATACATATAATAAAAATGAAGTGTCTGTATGTAACATTAAAACTATTTTTTTAACTGATTGGATATGAAATTGTGCACGCATATTGTTAACAAAAATTTTAAATTTTTTATCAGTCTGTCTCTTTGTTTCGGGTAATCTCCGAAACGGCTCGACCGATTTTGACAGCAATTTCATTGGCAGATAGCTAAAATTACAGCGGATTACTTAGGTTACTTTAAATTAGACTAACTATTATACGCGGCTTTGTCCTCAATGCCATCTCCGAAATGGTTGTACCGATTTTCACGGGACTTTCACCGGCAGATAGCGGATGTCATAACAATTAATTTAGTTTATTTTACTTTAGACTACCTGTTAATCGTGGCTTCGCCCGCAGTGCAATCTCCTAAACGGATAAACCGATTTTCACGGGACTTTCATTGACAGATAGCTGACCTTATAGGAAGTAATTTAGGTTATTCTATTTTAAACTAGCTGTTTGCATGCTGTCTGCATGAAATTTATCAAAAATATGTTGTTCACTGTAAACACGTGTGTAAGACAGGCGTTGTACTGGAGTCCAAGAATAATTATAATTGAAATTCATATATATTTATCTATGTATGTAATTTCAACTATATTGTCTTTTTGGTCATTTTGACGGCCATTTTGTTTTACTTACCGCGCTTTCGTCTACATAACTCAGCAGCCATAGTATGTTACTACATATAAGAACATTGTATCAAGTGCAATGAGCACTATTTAAATGGTCGAATATTAAAAACTGCTTATATAAAGTTTTATATCTTGACTTATATCTATGCAAGATTTCAAGACGTCAGCTCATTCATTGTTTACAATTCAACATTATAATTATTAATAGTAATTTTGAAGATAGAAGGGGTCTTTCTAATAAGATATTCGACCATAACCGTATTACTTATTGACAATATAATTTATATAATTATATATAATTATAATAACATCTTCAAGTCATTGTTTAATTAGTTCCTTATACTGTATAAGTGAGCACTGAGGTAGTTATATGGTGGGTTAAAGTTCCAAATATGTTGCTGATGATAAACCTCATTTGACACCCTGTAAGTATTTATATATCTAATGTATACGTTACATGTTACTGTAAGTGGCGTGCGTGTCGAACTTATAATTCTTTTAAATTAAAGAGCATTTCTATAATTGTACATGGTCTCACAATTTCATATTTCTTTAATAAAATTAAAAAAAAAACGCATGTGGATCTACGGGTACATCTAGTCGCTCTCAAAATTTTGACGGTTGTAGGTAACGGATAACTAAAATGCCATACATGTTGATGAAAGAATTACTTCTTCAAAAACTAGTATTATAATACAACACATGTCCTCTTTTGGGTTTAATAGTATTAAAAAACAATTGTATACACACTGTTTAGATATCGCACAATGTCACAGTACTCTAACAGTCTTCTAACAGTCTATTTTAAATCTCGCACCCTTTCTATTCAAGTTCATAATTTTTATAATTCGTTGGTGTAGCTTTGCTAAAATGCTAAATTTATTGCATCTTACATTGCCTACACATTGATTCTGCTTGGAGAAATTGTATAGAGTAATCAGATAAACAATTTAAAACTAAGTCAAGACTAACATTTGTCTTGAATCTTCCGAATTCTTGATTTCGTGAAGCTTACATGCCGGTAGATATGTCTGTCTTAGGAATTCTCATATGTATGAATAGCTAGCTTAGTTCAGCTTACACAGATTTGCGGTGTTGCATCCAAGGGAACAAACCCAAGCTGAATTCCAACCACTTTGGTACCCTTAAGGGCTCGCCTTAGTACTCCAGTGAAGCTGTGAAGGCCAATCAAGCCAATAGCGTAGTCAGTTCGAAAAAAAATCTTCCAAATTGTTATTTTAACAATAATGTCTAGCCCTTCTCTGATGTTTTATCTATTAGTTCATCATCTTCCAATCAGTAAAAGATATACGGTCTTTTTCCAGTTATATCTTGTATCATGGTTCTTTTAACATTTTCCGTGTTTTCCTTATCATATAGGTTAATGTTAAACAATTATTTAAGCTAGAATGTGTTAGAAATACACTCGCACCAATCAAATAACGATAACGCCGAGTAAAGCAAATGTGATAAATATATTACAATAAATACTTACACACGATGTTTACACAGTACAAATAAGACAAATCATTGAACAGACAAAGTTATTATAAATATTTCGTGTTCGTTACCGAGGTCCTACATTGCTATCATCAGAACACCTTGTATTGATAATGGTTCAATAGTATTTGGTTCAGTGTTTTCCATTAAGATACACTGGGTAAAGTTACAACGAACCTTCTTGATGTTGGCCTCCGAATGGCGGTTTAAACTTGAATGTTTGCAAGCTTGGATCAACAATAACTAGATAAAGGGTCGGCGCGAAAAATAAGTCTCGGTAAATAACAGCTCACTTGAAATGTGTGCCCTTATTTTGTTTAGTTTATTTGAAACACAGCCAATGTGAGCCCGTTTCAATGCAAAAATAATACCCGAAAAAGCAATTTAACGGCCGGAGCATCTTACTTTCGCTAAATACATGTTGAATAAGTTATATTTTAAGCTTTAAACTGACAAATAATATCAAATTTTGAACAAAATTACCGATTTAAACCTGTGATACAAATGTTTAGCCTCGTCAGACACAAACACGCACAATAACGGGAAAACGTACTTTATTCATTACGTGTTAAGGTTGAATTCACACTAAATGTTGTTTATGTTGTCTTTTCATTTGTGAGGGGAGTAATTTATTGCTTTGCTCGTTTTATCGTAAGTATTAGATAATATTTTGAACATTTGTGACTTTATTACAAGGTGTTATGGTTGTAATTAGGTTGAACTTAAAACTATTTTAAAACTTTTTTCTCCCTTTCTTAGTAAAGAAATAGCTACACATAAGTATATATTTACGCAGACAGTTTTTAGCTTCGATTTTGTACGTGACCCTTTATCTAGTTATTGTTGATCGAAGTTTGCAAGTATATAAGGCATACCGTAATATACGTTTTCAATATGATAATCATATAAATATATAAGACCAGTTGCGTTATATCAGTTCGAATGGTGAGCTAAGAAAGTGACGGATGAGAGAGAGAAATGATTACATATGGCAGAGATGCGAATGTGGAGATTTGACGAGTTTGACGGTTTTTAAATTAAAACACAGTATGATAATCATATAAATAAACTAGCTGACCCGTGCAACTTCGTCTGCACTAAATCGGTTATTACCGGTTTCAATTATATTTTTAAACGCAAAGAATCTTAAAAATCCTAAAATCCGATCGCAGCGACATAGAGCACTTCCAATTGTGAATCCAAACTACTGGTTATCAGTTACTCTGTTCGAATTCGGATATCAATTCGAATGATGAGCTAAGAAAGTGACGGATGAGAGAGAGAAATGATTACATGTGTCAGAGATGAGAATGTGGAGACTTGATAAGTTTGACGGTTTTTAAATTAAAACACAGCATGATAATCATATAAATAAATAAGATCAGTTGTGTTACATCATGCCGCATACTGAGCTAAGAAAGTGACGGATGAGAGGGTGAAATGATTACATGTAGCAGAGATGACGACTTCACAGATTTGACGAGTTTGACGGTTTTTAAATACTAATATTTTTAAACAAAACAGTTTCGTCTCGGTTTGGTTAGGTTAGACTTCCGAGAAAAGATAATGGTGCATTAATACGTATGTACCTGTAGCATCGTACACTGAATCCTAAAAATTCGTTGGTACATGCTGAGGTTCGAACCTGCGGACATCAAATTTAAATTCCAAGGGTCAAACCGCTTGACCACCAGGACGAAAGAAATCTTAGGAAATAATGTCATGTAACCTCACTAACTACGACTACGATATGCTATGATAAGGACCTGAGAACTATGCGTTGCAATAAAATTTTGCCACGAGCTCGTCTGTTAAATATATATATAAATTGGTTTGTATGAATAGACTTCGCGTCTGCGTGCAAAGTGAAAGGCATTCAGATATAACAGAGTCGCACGCACATCTGCATATATTAGCATACAATATCCTGAGCAAATATTTTTTATTACTTTTATTACTGAATGTGAATATTTCTTTGTACAATGTGCAGTAATATTTATGTTAACTACTATAATATATATTCTTACCATACGGTTATATTTATCCAACACTAGCGGGCACGACGGACGTTAATAATAAAAATTCTAATCCTAATAATAAAAAAACCTAGACAAATTATATACCTAAAATGTCCTCGTTAATCAACTTATGTACTGCTGAAAACCGCATAAAAATCCCTTCAGTAGATAAAATGATTCAGTTCTTAAGTTTATCGCAAACAGTACAGACAGACAGATGTGGTGGAGGACTTTGTTTTTTAATATTTAATGATTTGTTCATATAATAATATCTGTATGAATCAATAGTATAGTTCATAGAAATAGATTCAATATACTTTATAAATATTATTGCACTAATTTGGAAATAACTGAAATTAAAATTAGTTATATATGTTAGTCCTTTATGACATCAAATATGCTTAAACATAATATTAATAAACATTTTCAGCATTTTAACCCCTAAATGTATTTTTCTGACGACTTATAGAACGTTACGTTTTACAGGAATTTAATCATAGGTTACTAATCAAACTGTTATTGTAGCTAATCAAATTCTGATGAATCCTTAGCAAATTCTGAAGTTCAAACCGGCTTTTGTTTTTTATAACCCTGTTTTTGTTGTTTCGCGGGAAACGTGTTCTATCTGATTTAAATTTGGCCTACTTCTTACTCTTCTAACAATAAATTAGCGTTGTTACATCCGAACCCTTATAACACTTCTATTCATTCCTTTAAATGTTATAATCTCTACCTAATCCTTTTGGAAAAGCGTAATTATATGTAATAATCAGTAAGGGGTGTCGCATAACATCTTAAGCTTGGGACACCCAAATCAACCTCGCCTGCCTGCTGAGTAACGAACGAGGCAATGGCGAGAGCGGGGTGGTATGTTTTAAAGCCCGACTGGTTCGCGACCACCATGCATGTAGCGAAAAAGCCCGTAATAGTGGTTCGTTCTGCGCGTCGCGTTTTGGGATCAGCTTATGCATAACCAGTAGGGAATGACTTTCGCCGTAGCTCGGGTACCGGTGAGATGATTAACACTGGTCACCTCTGGACACGGACGGAGGTTGTTCGCTCACGCAGGCCGACATGATAGCGGCGACCGGCGAGGGATAACGCATCTCTCGGTAGTGGTTATTGTTTTTGGATTGTGCTGTGCTCACCATCAGGCACACTGCAGTCACTTTGCTGTGCTACAATAAAAATAAAAAAAATCTGAACCCTCTGTCACATAGTAGAAGGTTCGTCAAATTCTGTTAAGCTATTTTGGACATTATTGCATACAAACATATGACGATTCTACTCTATTCCTATACTAGTAAACGCCCGTAACTTCAGTCTGTATATTAGAAGAATTTATTTTATTCGAAGGCGTGTCCGTAAAGCTTTTTGTGTAGGAGAAATATAATAAAACTGTTCAACCGCTACAAATACTAGCCGGAACAAATAAACAAACAAATATAATAAAAATGATAATGGTTTTGTTTTGTTTTAAATGCCATAGATAATTTCATATCCGTTTACTAAAAAGTTGTTATTTTAACATCACAAACACATTTTAATTTTATTTATTTATACACTATACTGACACATCTATGAAAATTTGAACCAGCTCAAAAGAGAGCCTTTTAAATGAAGGCCTGTTGTCGTATTCTTAATAATAAAACTTCCTTCTTAGGAGAAGACCTAAAATCCATTTAATTAATTTCACGATACACATTTTACAGTAAAATAATTCGCCAATAGGTGACACTGCAGTATATCATCATCTGTACTGTTAAATCATGAACCAACCGTTAATGAAAACTAACAATAATTTATCATAAAGATTACTCATTTATACAATATCCATTTTACTACTTATAACTGAAAAATGTATTACAGCAAAGTGTAATAAATACTAACAAAGTCATACGAAGCCGCGGGTAGAGCTAGTAACATCTAAATGTGAATATGTGTTATACTAGATTTTGGCAAAGGTTTCGCTCTCGTTAATATGTTACCTTTCGGGATTAGTTTTTTTTTTCTAGATGGTAATAATACCCATGTACTATTTTTTTTTTCGAACTGACTATGCTATTGACTAAGCAAGGTCTTAACAGCTTCATCAGACTACTAAGGCGAGCGCTTAAGGCACTCAGCCGATTTTATTTTGACAACTAGCTCAAGGGTGCGCGGCACACCTCGGCTTGGCTGTTGCCTGATACATGCTCCTATTTTATATATTTGACAAAAAGTATGCGAAATATTCGATGATCGAGTAGTAAGGGTGTGGAAACGTAACAAAAAAAAACAATTATACAAACCAACATTCGTATTTATAACTAGCGGTGCCCGCGACTCCGCGTGGAACCTAATGTAAAAAAACAATGACTAATAATATCATCTAAATAAAATGTATTAAGTCCATTTACGTATCTACTCATCATTCGTACTTAACTCGAGCTGTCATTCAAATTACAATAAGTTTTGATAGAGTGGACCGATTTTAATGAAACGAAGACTAGGTATAACCTAGGATATATAGAATATAACCTATAACCGAGGATACGGTTTATGATATGAATTGTTGAATGAGTTTTATTGTGAACATTCGCAGTGTTTGTGTATGCATGTTCATACAAACAGACAGGCATACAAATAGACAGGCAGACAGATATATCTAAAAATGATTGAAATGTATTTTATTAGTTATTACCTGCAACCATTTTTTTCACGGAAACCGTAAAGTAGAGACACTTTAGATATACATTCTTATTATATGTATAGATGTTTGGAGATATACATGAAAAGTGCCGATACTCTGTAACGCTTCCTCAATTAAGATATATACTGAGATACTAAACCTTTCTTATCGGTTCAAATAACCCGATAATTCTAGGACGGATCTTTTTGGCTCAAAATGTCAATGCCTGTCAATTAATTTTTATCAAAGATCACATACGTTATGTGTATTGATTTGTTATCTAGATTGGTTCGATCAATAAAATTTCCCGAAATTACTAAATTTACATGATTCATGTAACAGTAAATATAAAATAAAGTTCATTTCATTAATCCATAATAGAGTATCCAATTATTATTTATCCTTTTGCCAAATATAAAATTAGACAATAACAACAATAGCAAATAGGGATAAAAACTAAGAGATGTATATACAAACAGTTTTTGACTATTTACTCTCCATACAATTCCGTTTTTATTACAAGCTTGTATTTGTCTTGCAATGCCTGTTAGTTAGTTAAGACCAAATCTTGCAAGCTGAATTGAATTGAGGTGTAAGGGGTGTCGAATAACATCTAACACTTGAGACACTCAAGCCAACCTCACCTGCACGTGGTGCACCCTGCTGAATAACGAACGAGGCAATGGCGAAAGCGGGGTGGTAGGGTTCTACAGCCTGACTGGGTCGCAACCACCATGTATATGGCGAAAAAGCCCGTCATAGTGATTCGCTTCTGCGGGTCGCGTTTCGGGATCAGCCTGTGCATATCCAGCATTTCGCAGGCCGGCATGACAGTGGCGACCGGCGATGGATAGTGTGTTACTCGGTGGTCGCCATTGTTTTTGGATTGTACTGTGCTTACCATCAGGCACATGGCAGCCATTATGCCGTGCTACTATTAAAAAAAAAGAGGTGATTTATATAGACCTACGACTTTGCTATTTTTTTTACCTGTTCAGTCCTGAGATATCAATACACTACAATGAAAAAGATATAAAACAAAATGGCCGCCTTATATTATTTATCATGGGCCATAAAAATGATATAACATTTGTAAATATACTAATAATAATATTTGTGTAATTTAATTTAATTTTGGTTTCATATAAATGTCCAAAAAGTCTTATTTATAAAAAACCACGGCATGCTTCAACAGTAAATTAAATGTTAATAAAATTAAACAATTAACGATTTTATAGATTTAACATAATTATCATGAGAACGACCACACAATAACAAAAGAGGAGAACAATACTAAAACCAATTAATACTCTAAAGTTTAAAACTCTATTTTAACAATAGTCTTATATGTCGCTACCGCCGTTTTGAAATTATTTCGTTTGAGAAAAATTTGTACGTTTTATGTAATATCTCACATTACCTACATATTGTGTTGACAGGAGAGTAAAAGCCTATTTTAGTATAGTCATATAAGATGTAAAGTGTGGGGTATTTATTAAATCTAGGAGGCTTAACAGGAATATTAAATTTGAAATGATAAGTGATGTATGGACAGTCGATTTTGTCATGAAATATGTTAAATAAAAACATAACTTCAAAAAATTTCTTCAATTATATATGTAGGTAAAGGCTATATTGTTAATAAATATCAGATAAACTGTGAGCTAGCAAAAACATTTATCTAGTTTTATCTAGTTATCTAGTTTAGTTTATGCACTTTATTATGTCAGGTATATTTAAAAAATTAATTGATTAATTTCACAGAATTAATTAAATCGTGTCTGTTCAACTAAAAACCTTTGATGTTATCATATTAATATTATACCATCAAAAAGACACGGTCCGTATAAAGCATTTTCATTTTCAATAAACGTTTATTATTGGAGGCGACAGTTCATTACGTTTCGATGAAAATTAATTTTCAGATCAATTAATTCGTTATCTATGTATTGGAAAGCTGTATCATTGAGAAATGTTTTATGTGAACACTTAAGGGTACATGGATACAATTCTCTATGGTAACTATATACCTAATCATTAGTATTTTGATAGACAATCGAATAAAATTTTGATGTAATATTACAAAAAAAATGTAATAAAATATATTTTTTGTATAATGTCATAAAATATAAATTCTGCAGTTATACGTACATTTTAAAATACACAAAACCAATTCATTACAATTAATTGCAAATTGGTCTAAATCATAAAATACCAGCGGTCTCGGCGATCGTTGGCCCGCCCTGATAGTAAAAAAACCTTGACAAATTATATATCTAAACCTTCTTCATGAATGACTTTATTTACAAACAGACAAACAGACGTGACAGAGAACTTAGTTTTATAATATGTAGTGGTACTGAAAAGTTGACTTTTTTTTGCTTAATAATCTAGAATTTCAATAGGCTTTGATTATATGTTTTCTTATTCTCAAATTTTTATTTACCGTAGACGATGGTAGCATAAGCGTAAAGATAGACATTAATTCTAGGGGTAAGCCTAGGGGTAGGCGCTATAAGTAATTCTTTGTAGGCAATAGTATTATAACTAAACTGCTGTTGATACGTTACCTATATGATATTTTGAGAAAACAAATGGCACGATCACGCACACATACGTAAAGTAATATTGTAATTCGACACTGTCTTTTTTTTATTGTAGCACGGCAAAGTTAGTGCACTTTGCCTGATGGTAAGCACAGTAGAGTCCAAAAACAACGGCGACCACCGTGTGATACACTATCCATCGCCGGTCGCCGCTGTCATGCCGGCCTGCCAATAGCTGGATATGTACATCCCGAAACTCGACCCGCAGGAGCGAATCACTATGACGGGCTTTTTTGTCCCATATACATGGTGGTTGCGACCCAGTCAGGCTGTAAAACCCTACCACCCCGCTTTCGCCATTACCCCGTTCGTTATTCAGCAGGGTGCACCACGTGCAGGTGATGTTGGCTTGGGTGTCAAGTCTTATGATGTTATTTGACACCCCTTACACCCCAAAACATGGAAGTAAGATGACATATTCTCAATATCAGTGGTGAAAAAGGAATAGTTATATGTTGCTTAGATACGGGTGACTTGATGAGGCAACCGTTGAAAATAAGTTAGTCAAATTCTAACGCGGCGCTGTCAAAGCGGTTATGATATATCTACACCGTTTTTCGTTATAACATCATTGTTGGCGGGTTACAAAAACTCGTAAATTAACTACCAACAGTACTAAAGGAGTTTTTGGCGGGATCTTAGTCTGTCATGTAGTGGATTTTATTTTTATTCATAATCTTGTGTTACTTGACTCTATATTGTGTAAAATTGGTGGTGTTTTATGTAATATAGTTTGTTTATTGTGCATAAGTGAAGTGAATAGAAAATAATACCACGGACCATGAATTCTGAGATGCCACAAAAACTCCATGGAAAGTTCTAACAAGGGAGCCACCATCTTGTTTGAATATTGAATTAATTACTCGACAATGGAAATCAACAAACTCTCTGGAACATATTTTATAATGTCCATTGAAACAAAACATTGACACTGGCAAATGCGTCTGCGGAGCCAAAACAAGAAGAAGAAGAACAGTACTAAAAATAACATTTAATTTACTTCAAAATAATTCTCACTAGTAACACGTGTCACTGCAATACTATTTTTATATCTTCCTCATGTCTAGCTTTGCCACCGCAAGATTTAATTCTGCGAAGTCTCGTACAATTTACAGGCGTGAATTTAAATTACATTTGTCATATATATTGGGTATTTTGATGTATTATTATAAATGGCGTATCATATGATTTATTTTGTCCTCTTGTCGTTTAATAAATAACAATCGTGAAGTGTTCAATGCCTACTCTATAATGACCCGTTTAGATAGGGTGAGAAGTATACGGGTTAGGGTTGCCACCCGTACTTTATAATAAAGTATTGTACGTTATCTCAGGTAATTGTACTCTATACTTTATGAGAACAATAAAGCACACGAAAATAGTTTATTACGCATAATTTGATTATTATGATTTGACATAATTTGATTAATTTATAGGTGGTAGAGCCACGCTGAATCGGTTACTGGTTTCAGCATGAATGGGTCGGCTCACCCGGGGTGCTACCACCCGACCCACAGAAACACCGACGTGAAGTAACAGTGCTCACATTGTTGCGTCTCGTTGGGTCAGTGAGAGATCCTCACCTCCCCTCCTCTCTCCCTCATCCCCCTCCCCCAATCAGGCTGGCAACGCTAGTGCGACTCCCCAGGTGTAGCTTATGTCTATAGACAGCGGTGATCACTTAACACCAGGTGACACTCCTGTTCGTTTGCTTGCTAAAATATATATATAAAAATTCATTTCTTGAATAGATTTAAAACAAAGCTTCTCTGAATTTATTGAAAAATGAATTACTTATTTACTTTAATTTAAACTAGCTTTTGCCCACGACTTCGCCCACGTGGAATAGTTACTTTGGGCTAACTAACACGCAGCGGAAGCTCTCATAAGGGAAAAATTTTTCAGTGGTAATCTGCTCCTATTGGTCTTAGCGTGATATATAGCCTTCCTCAATAAATGAGCTCTGTAACACTGAAAGTTTTTTTTCAAATCTGACCAGTAGTTCCTGAGATTAACCCTACAACCTCACAAACACAAACTTTACCTCTTTATAATATTATTTTATCATTGGTATATAAGTAGAGAAGACTGTAAAGGTGCTGTGCAATTGTTTAGGAGAGACACTAATTCGATATAAATTCCAAAAAGCAATGGAAAAAAGTGTATGTGTACTTACTTATGTACACGCATTAGAAGTTATACTTCTTTGGAGTAACAAGATAAAAATCTTTTCAAAATCTTTACCTTTCGCCTTATTCTACGTTTGTAGAAAAAACGACACTAACAATAGAAAAAGTTGACTACAGCTAACTTCAGGGTGTCGGTTTTTAGTGACGGTGTGCGCGCGTATCGTAAAAATTTACTCTCATCATTCTGCCCTAACGCGCTAAAAGAAGTATAACTTCAAAAAAGTTTTTAAACATAATAACATATAAAAATGAATTATATGTTATTTCCATTACGTTATTTTTTTTTGTTACCTATAAAACCTAATGTATTTTAACTGCAAAAAAAAGGTAGCAACCCTAATATAGGTTGACTACAATGTAACTATCGGAGTATTATTGAAGGTAATTTTCTTGTGCATGTCTATCGAGAAATGTAATAAACTACAAATTAAACTGTCTAACGCATATGTTACTGATTTAAAACAAAATACTGACCGTTACAAGAAAAACTTTTGTAAATAATATGAGAGATTTTGTTACAGTCTTCAGCTCTACTTCGGTGTTCACATGACATGATAACATATAGTAAGATAAAATTATTGATGGAATGTTATATTATATGATATATTAACAACCCTCATAATGAAGTTGAATTATCGAGGTGAACGGTAGAATCATTGTAACTTGTGATATAATTAATATCACTCGGACTGGTTATGATGGATCGCGTGCGGGTTGAACCGGGTGCGTGTGATACGTGATTCTGGTGCGTGGTTCAAGTTACAGACTGAAGCGATTTTATGTAAATCTGGCATGTGCTTATGCGTTTTTTGCGTATGAGATTTATTAAGAGAAAGAAAGAAATTTGCACACACGTAAATATTAAACACGTCCAAATTAAAGACATACATTATTATTATTTATTATTACATCGTATGAAACAAAGTCCCCTACTACGTCTGTCTGTCTGTATGTTCGCGGTATGCTCAAAAACTACTGTACGGATTTCCACGCGCTTTTTACACTACTGCTAAGAGTGATAGAGTGATTTATGAGGAAGGTTTTATATGTTATATATGTTTTCCATGGATTTTTTTATAATCAGGCCGGGACAACGTCTGCCAGGCCCGTTAGTATAACAATGAAAGATAGAAATAAAATTGACGGATTAATGTACGTTTGTCACAAATAAGAACGGATAGTGTGTGTATATTAAAAATAAGGTGTACGAAATAATGGTTATACATACATTTTTTGTCAAAATATCAAATGGTCTATAGGACATGTCAGGCAAAGATGGCTCGGCACGGAACGTATTAACAGAATTGTTATGGCTCACAGACAGACAACACATACTTTAAACGGGTGAAGTAAGAAGTATGGAATTCTAAACAGCAGTTTTATCATATAGGATAATTGAGGTATAAAAGTTGAAAATGCAACCAAAATGAAGTTCCTTTTTTATATCATAGGAGGCAAACGAACTGGTGGGTCAACTGTTGTTTCACCGCTGTCCATAGATACTAGCAACACCAGGGGAGTTGCAAGTGCGTTGCCAGCCTGTGTTTGGGGATAGAGGGAAGGGAGGAGAGGTGGGTCTTCGACGCTCTCATTGACAAACGAAACGTAACTGTGCGAGTGTGTTATACCCCGGGCGAGCCGACCCATTCATGCTAAAACCAGTAATAGCTTCAGCTTGGCTCTACCACGTACAAAATTATATTGGTTATGTTGATGATTCCTGATGTGTTGCTGATTACAAATGCTATTCGAAAATCAATAAATATTTTCGGACATAACCCACCCTCTCCCCCGGGAGGGTGGCGTATCCTGTTCGTTTGCCACCTATGATATAAAAAAAAAAAAAAAATAGCCTTCCCCAATAAATGAGCTCTCTAACACTGAAAGATTTTTTCAAATCTGACCAGTAGTTCCTGAGATTAACCCTACAACCTCACAAACACAAACTTTACCTCTTTATAATATTATTTTATCATTGGTATAGAAGTAGAGAAGACTGTGAAGACGCTGTGCAATTGTTTAGTAGAGACACTAATTCGATATAAATCCCAAAAAGCAATGGAAAAAAGTGTATGTGTACTTATGTACACGCATTAGAAGTTATACTTCTTTGGCGTAACAAGATAAAAATCTTTTCAAAATCTTTACCTTTCGCCTTATTCTACGTTTGTGGAAAAAACGACACTAACAATAGAAAAAGTTGACTACAGCTAACTTCAGGGTATCGGTTTTTAGTGACGGTATGCGCGCGTATCGTAAAAATTTACTCTCATCATTTTGCCCAACGCGCTAAAAGAAGTATAACTTCAAAAATGTTTTTAAACATAATAACAAATAAAAATAAATTATACGTTATTTCCATACTTTTCTTTTTCTTACCTATAAAACCTAATGTATTTTAACTGCAAAAAAAAAGGTAGCAACCCTAATATAGGTTGACTACAATGTAACTATCGGAGTATTATTGAAGGTAATTTTCTTGTGCATGTCTATCGAGAAATGTAATAAACTACAAATTAAACTGTCTAACGCATATGTTACTGATTTAAAACAAAATACTGACCGTTACAAGAAAAACTTTTAACTATCGGAGTATTATTGAAGGTAATTTTCTTGTGCATGTCTATCGAGAAATGTAATAAACTACAAATTAAACTGTCTAACGCATATGTTACTGATTTAAAACAAAATACTGACCGTTACAAGAAAAACTTTTGTAAATAATATGAGAGATTTTGTTACAGTCTTCAGCTCTACTTCGGTGTTCACATGACATGATAACATATAGTAAGATAAAATTATTGATGGAATGTTATATTATATGATATATTAACCCTCATAATGAAGTTGAATTATCGAGGTGAACGGTAGAATCATTGTAACTTGTGATATAATTAATATCACTCGGACTGGTTATGATGGATCGCGTGCGGGTTGAACCGGGTGCGTGTGATACGTGATTCTGGTGCGTGGTTCAAGTTACAGACTGAAGCGATTTTATGTAAATCTGGCATGTGCTTATGCGTTTTTTGCGTATGAGATTTATTAAGAGAAAGAAAGAAATTTGCACACACGTAAATATTAAACACGTCCAAATTAAAGACATACATTATTATTATTTATTATTACATCGTATGAAACAAAGTCCCCTACTACGTCTGTCTGTCTGTATGTTCGCGGTATGCTCAAAAACTACTGTACGGGTTTCCACGCGCTTTTTACACTACTGGTAAGAGTGATAGAGTGATTTATAAGGAAGGTTTTATATGTTATATATGTCTTCCATGGATTTTTTTATAATCAGGGCGGGACAACGTCTGCCGGGCCCGTTAGTATAACAAGGAAAGATAGAAATAAAATTGACGGATTAATGTACGTTTGTCACAAATAAGAAGGGATAGTGTGTGTATATTAAAAATAAGGTGTACGAAATAATGGTTATACATACATTTTTTGTCGAAATATCAAATGGTTTATAGGACATGTCAGGCAAAAATGGCTCGGCACGGAACGTATTAACAGAATTGTTATGGCTCACAGACAGACAACACATACTTTAAACGGGTGAAGTAAGAAGTATGGAATTCTAAACAGCAGTTTTATCATATAGGATAATTGAGGTATAAAAGTTGAAAATGCAACCAAAATGAAGTTCCTTTTTTATATCATAGGAGGCAAACGAACTGGTGGGTCAACTGTTGTTTCACCGCTGTCCATAGATACTAGCAACACCAGGGGAGTTGCAAGTGCGTTGCCAGCCTGTGTTTGGGGATAGAGGGAAGGGAGGAGAGGTGGGTCTTCGACGCTCTCATTGACCAAACGAAACGTAACTGTGCGAGTGTGTTATACCCCGGGCGAGCCGACCCATTCATGCTAAAACCAGTAATAGCTTCAGCTTGGCTCTACCACGTACAAAATTATATTGGTTATGTTGATGATTCCTGATGTGTTGCTGATTACAAATGCTATTCGAAAATCAATAAATATTTCTTTTGCCTTTGTTACAGATGCGAGATAACAGAATGCGAGACTTCAGATAATAATTTGTGGATCGAACACGCCATACCCAAAGATAAGGGCAGCCTATCCAAATGCTACAGATACCCTTTTAGAGAAAATATTACGATAAGCAATAGTTCTTGTGCTATTGACATTTTCGATACTAACAAAACTATGAAATGTGAGTCTTATGTCTATAGCGATGAAGATTCCGCTGTTAAAGATGTAAGTTATCCATATAAATGAAATGATGCTGGACATATTTCGATAATTACTTTAGTTTAACTTCTTAAATCTCATTTTCATCTTCCAACGTGTCTGTAGTTTTTCGATTTTCATACATTTCAATCATTTTTAGAAATATCTGTCTGTCTGTCAGTCCGTCTGTTTGTATGAATACGCATCACTGCTAAAGTACAGAGTTCACAATGAAACTTAATCAATATATTCATAAAGTATATCCTCGGGAGTAACTTAGTTTTTGTTTCATTAAAATGGATCCACTCGGTCAAAAGTTATTACAATTTGAATAACGGCTCGAGGCAAGTATGAGAGAAGAGTACATTAGGTTCTACACGGACGGATTCGTAGGCACAGCTAGTTCAATACAAAGTTATGAAAGTTTTAAGATATACTCTTTTTATATGTACTACGTCAAGGGTTCTCAAACTGGAGCTGCTGACGATCTCCATCAATATTGCTAGAGTACGAGCGATCGATTCTGAAAGGCTTTTTTCAATTTTATTGGTTTCACACGGATATATTTTAGAATTAGCAATATGAAAGGAGAGAGGGGAGATCGCAATTTGATACGATTCACTTCTCTTTCCCATGACGTGTTGCATGAGCATAATATAAAAGTCACCAAGATTCGCCAGTCATGATTTAGATGTAAGTCAGAGATTATTTTTCAGTTTTGTTGTTTGCACATCTATATTCGGAATTATCGATGTAATGGCAGAGAAATGTGATTGCAATTTGATACGAGTGACTTCCCTTTCCCTTGACGTGTTGCATAAGCATTGTATAAAAGTCACCAAGATTTGTCAGTCATGATTTAGATGCAAGTCGGAGAGAGTGAGATTAACAGCCACATGCTTGACAAAATTATCGAACGATTTGATAATAGACTCCTTCTCCGTGAAGCACAAGAGATCGAATGGACATATACGTAGATTGTCACAAAGCATTATGTCCCCTAGTGTCTTCGTGCTAAACCTGTGGCATTCTCGAAGCAAATGTTAAAAGTTTTGCACAAATATGTTATCGCAGGGGCAGGTGTTATCTTAAAATGATTAAGGTATTGCTTACAATACTCACGCAAAGAGGAGACGCAGGATAGGCAAACTATATAGAAACGCATTCTATCTCATTCTCTCACAGCCTAAATCCTATGTATGCAATTATAGCTATCTTTTTTTCGTTACATATTTTCATTTCACTTCAAAAAATCTTGTCACCGTTAGCGGAACTGCCCCCTGCGATAAGTGCAAACGTGCTTTATGAACAGACCCTTACTTTTAGAAAGTAATCACGTGTTCAGACGTTCCACTACCAAATTTATGACGTCACACTGGTTCGACGTTCGATACGTGAAATTGCGAGCGTCTCTCAACCGGTTCCATGGTGTAATGGTTAGCACTCTGGACTTTGAATCCAGCGATCCGAGTTCAAATCTCGGTGGAACCTGATGTTTTTGTGTTTATTAAAGAACCCATTTGCCACAAACCAAGACAAACTCTTCTGTAAATTACTCGATAGGTTTAAATATATCAATACCTAAAGGAGGATTTTTACTTTATCAAATACGCTATGTAGAACGATTAATTTGTCATACGACCTAAAGTGATTTAATTCACTATATTATTAATATACAATTTTTTATAAAAATATGCAGTGAACCTCATTAATTATTGGCCTTTAAGATCATCCTCTCACTACAAGCAATTTTAACATACAGTATTATGAAGGCGCAACAACACGTTATGTTTTATTGCCTTACACCAGGATTGCACAAACCGCGATCCGTGATCAATGTATGTGCGACCCGTCAGAGTAGCGAATGAAAACATCGCCGCTATGCTGTGCGAGTTTGCACTCCGAAGTAATCAAACTAAATTTATATTTCTACCAGCTGTCGGTGCCACGCGTTGCTGTGGCTAACTTATTACATGTTGAATAAAAATAATGCTCAACTGTTTTCAAAATCAAAACGTGGTGCCATCTATGAGATATCTACAACAGTTGGTACTACAATTTTCTGTCAACAAACTAACTTAAACCGCCATCTGGTCGAGAATGATAAAACTTACAATTAATAACAATGACAATCATTTAATTTGTAATTCAAAAATATTGATACCATAAATCGAAATATAAATCATCTTATCTCTCATGTTGAATCAAATTATATTTAAAAAAAAACAACTTTCATGAAAGACGGTTTTGTTTCGGAGTTTACGTCGGTGTTCTATGAGAGGGTGGTACTTCTCCGGGCGAGCCGACCCATTCATGCTGAAACTAGTAATAAATACCCTTATCCTTATCCTTGTATTTAAAAAAACATAAATGCTAAAAAAACTTTTACTATTACAGTCCTAATTTAAAACAAATAAATATCGTAGTCGATTCTAATTTTCAGTTTATCTTTATTTACTTTTGACATAAACTTATAGGAAGAGTCGAGAATAATAAACAACGGTCGAGAACGTACCGGACGAGTGTGGGAGTTTTCGAACGGCGCCAAAGAACGCAATACGTATGCAAAGCAGGCGAGGGTCCGGTGAGATAAATGGGTAATGTTCACAATTTGTGTGCACCCGACACCGTAACCTACACTGAGAACATATCCCTTTTATTAAAAGAATTCGTTCCCTTTCTGCCCAGAATTTAAAAAAAATCGTTTTTATATAAAAGAGTTTTTTTTGTTTTAAATGTGCAGTATATAATCGTATTGCTAAATAGAGTAGCCACCTTTTATCATCGTAGATTGATTAAATACTCTATTTGTCGCTGCAAGGTTAAGTTTATGTGGAACAGTGCAGCGGCCAAATATTTGTTACTGTTTAGAACACCCGGACGCTAGTAATATCAGCCTCCATAAAAATGTGCAGTAAATAGGCCTTTTCCCGAAAGAAGTTATGGGCATAATTATCACGCAAACATGACGTATTGGCGATTTCAAATCCCGAGAAATCCATAGTTTTATATTTTCCGACATACGATGGAACTACAACATTTCTCAGGTTCGGTGGTTTCGGCCATGCTCGGCAGCGAACAGGCGTGGCGAGCGATGGCCTCCTTCTGCGAGGAGGTCATCTCGCAGAAGGAGGAGGCGGAGAGGGCCCGCGAGGCAGACCCTCAAAGTGGCCGTCTCCGCCAAAGGAGGACAGGCAGGAGGAGAAGGCGCTTCGCCCGGCTCCTCCTGCCACCGTAGCCGGACCTGAGGGGATGGGCCGGGGGGCCCATCTCCTCATTGCACGGGTTCGGTGGACGAGGGGGGGCAGCTGGTGTGTACCCGGTCTGTCCCTCTATAGGTAGGAGCCCGGCGGTCACCTTCCGCCGGGCGGACCGTGGGGGCGGCTCTACAAGGTTGATTAGCCTGAACGATCCCTTGCCGCCCCCACAAAACGGTCTGTCGGTACACCGTGGGGTTTTAGTCCGTGCGACTCGGACATAACCCTCTCCCCCGGGGGGGGGGGGTATCCATAAGGGATTTCCCCCCGTTAAAAAAAAAAAAAAAAAAGGTGGTAGCTATTATTGGTATCAGTATGAATGGGTCGGCTCGCCCGGGGTAATACCACCCGACACACAGAAACACCGACGTGAAGTAACAGTGCTTGCACTGTCGCTTTTCGTTCGATCAGTGAGAGCGCCGGATAACCTCTCCACTCCCCCAAACAGAGGTCTGTAACGCAATTGCGACTCCCCTGGTGTTGCTAATGTCTATGGACGGTGGTGACCACGTACCATCACGTGACCATCCTGTTTGTGTACCCCCTATAATATTAAAAAAAGACACTGGATTCTATATATTTAGATAAATAGATATATACATATAAACCGTATCAAAATCCATAACGTAATTTGAAAGAACTCAAGGAACACATAGACAATTACGAACATATACTTAGTTTTATTATATTCGTACATAGATTTTAATCAATAGAATCGAGAACGTCAATATAATCCCTTCCTCTCATTTTCATACCCGAATCACGCGCGGTGGGCTTCGGAGCCATAGTTTTACGGTAAATCCTATCTGGGCACGAACTAAAAAGTTCACAACTTCTTATCATCTATTATGATGACAAGCATCAATCCGGGTACAGAATCACCTCACTTGCCTACCGCCGCTAGCGTTGTTACGCTTAATGTATGCTGATCGTAATTCAGTCGAACGTCATTGTTGGCTCCTCCAAATGTATTTAATAAACTAAATATATAATCTATATATTAATACGTGAAGCCTAAAGTGTATCGCTTTTTAACGGAATTGGGCGAACGGATGAATGTGAAATTTGGCATAGTTACAGTTTATATGGAGGAGAAGTGCAGAAAGCTATTTATTTTATATAAAATGCATTAGAAGTACATTAAATTAATTAAAATATGCATTTTTCACATTAATGCTTTAATTTTACACAACATATACACACATGTAAATAAAAAAAGACATTTTGACATCTGTCAATAACGCACTTCAAAAAAGGTTGCGAAGGAGGTTGCTATGCTCGACTGTATGTATTATTTTACTCTTACGCTCCAATTACCCTTTTCCAATTCCGTTAAAAAGGGATACAAAGTTTAGGCTTCACGTATTAATATATATGATATGGGATCCTTCAAGCGTAACGTGAATAGACATTTATGCAGGCCGGCATGACAGCGACGACCGGTGAGGGATAGCGTGTCTCTCGGTAGTCGCCGTTATTTTTGGATTATACTGTGCTCATCATCAGGCACAGTACAGATACTTTGTTGTGTTACTATAAATAAATAAATACGTAATACAGTGAAGAAATATCACGCGACCAGTCAGCCGATCCACGCGTGTAGCTGTTATAAAAACAGTTATCACATATGGTTACCGATAATGTCATTTGTAAATACTTATCACAACTTTGTTTGCACGACGCTGGTCTGTCGAGTGGCGGACGCGTCGATAACACTTAGGTTTAATGCACCTAATGTTATAAACGTGACCCTATATGATAGGAGTTAGTTACTGCTTTACACAAATTATAATAAGATAATTATTGCGAAGCGATCACGACTCAGTTCTTAGTGTGAAGAAAATCATTATTATGAAACTATATGACTACTTCTAAGCCCGCCTGGCTAGCTACCACCCTTAAATTGAAAATCTGTCACCAAGCACGTATGGGGTGTGTTCCGACAGCTGCAATTAAAAGCCCGTCTCTCTACGTTTAGCGTGTTTACCATCTTGGACTACATCATCATGTAACATATGATATTGTGGTCAGGCGATAAAATCTATTAAATATTATAAAGAATACTTACAGGTTTCAAATTTCATCTTCTTATTGGGTCTTTTGAGTTCTGCCTAGTAAGCATAGAAAGGTCTTACTGTCTAAGTGTCCTACTGTTCTAGAAGCTTATTTAGTATATGACAGGCAATCATAATACTCATCTTTAGTGTATTATATCTACAAGAAGCAAGGGTCTTCGGTTTTAGGTAGAATATACAAATTGTCGAAGCATAATTCGAAATAGAAATCACTAATTGTTTTTACCAGCTTCTTAGAATCAATATGTTATTGATTTGATATATCTAATTGAGATTCGCGGAATCCATTCTACAAAAGATTCTGAAGAGAATTAGATTATCAAAGAAAATAGAGTATAATAGGTATATGAAGCACTCTTGGCTGAATGGTTGCCGTGTAGATTCCTAATCTGCGTCGATCAACGTAGGATATAATCTTTGCAAATTAGCCGAAGCTTTGGTGAAGGAAAACTTCGTTATGTAACTGGCGGTATGGCTTTCCGACGCCTCTCTAGCTTGCT
>MNPI01019622.1:0-71082 GCA_015888305.1 Antheraea pernyi | reverse complement strand
CTTTTTCGAAGTCGGTTAATAAATTGAATGTATCCATCGAAATCACAATGGGTATGAAATGATTGAAAAATAAACATTTTAAACATGCAACAATAGCTATGCTTTTATTTATTGTATTGATATTTATGTATGATGTTGTTATGTTTATGTATATGTGTAGTATATCGGTGTTGATATTTTATTTATATATTGTGATAGTAAATTGGTTAAACATAATTTTATAAAAACCTCACCTTTTACACCTACCAACATTTATCTCTGCATCACCTAATGGTTGACTGGTAGAGAATGCCTTCGTCATTAAGTCCGTCATTGCGTATTTAACGCATAATGTGTAAATAAATAAATAGCTAAACTATATAATAAACTGAAAGGCTACCGTGTTGCAGTAGTCCGGTGAAACTGTAAAGGCCTGTCAGTTCAATAACGTCATTTCGTAAAAAAAACACCGTGTTGCTATACGACACAGTACAGACACAAACACTAATTGCCACCATAAAGAGCATCGCGTCTCAACGCGGGACGAGACCCTCATATATAAAACCCATAATTATATAACCCACGTATAAAACTAAACAAATTAATCGTTATAGACTATCGTTAAAGTTGTGTAAGTTTTTATTTGAGTTTATACACAGATATGCTCAAACAACTCCGCGAAATGTTAAATTGTATTAAAACAGCTACACAGTATATTGAGGTACAACTGCACGTTGTGTTATGTACGTAAATATTTAACTAATATACAGTACCTGCATATAAACTATATATTTTATGTTCTTAAAGCATATCAGTTATTCCATAATATTAATATTAACAAGTGCTTATTGTCTCATAAATAATACAAAAAAATAGGTATAATGTTATTACACAATAATGAATAGGCCTTACATCCATTTTTATCGTGGGGAGATCCTATACGTATACTGTATCACCTCGAGGGGCAAGAGCAAGTTATGCCGGAGTCCTACTGATTAAACCCTACCTACAGTGTTCCATCAGCCGCCTTAATGCGGTGACCAGGGGATCGTGTAAACAAGCACCGCGTTGCCCCAGCAGCCAGCCCAGCTAATAAAGCCGGACACCGGCACTAGAGGGAGGCAGTCTGAAATAACACTAGCTACCTTAGGGACGCTTAAAGGATCTTCCTCGCATTTCCTCTCTGCGTTTTTCTTTTCTATCATCATGTCCTCACAGCATAGCGCTTAACATACTCGGCAGAAAAATGTAGTCACAAACAACCGGGTAGTCCGGTGAAGCTGTTAAGGCCTAGCTAGGTCAATAGCGTAGTCATTTCGAGAAAAAAAAAACCAACAACCGCGGTCAGAAAGGTGTATCCTCCATTGCGCCGCACTCATGACTTACGGTGATGGATTCACACAGCTTCTCGAGCGCTATATTGGTTTTATGACATGACAATTTCTTTAAAATGGTTTTACCTTGGAAAATCATACAATAATTTTGTAAGTTCATAGTTCATCATACCATACACGCAAAACTATGTAACTCAAACATCAAACGCTTTATAATATTCCACTGCAAAGGATTATATTCCACTATCTTAACCAAACGTCTATAAACAACCTATACGCACGACAATGAACCTTTATGAAGATAATACGCATAGAAATATTTCTAAAAGATTTCTATTTTCAATTCAATTCTTTAAATATAAGAATACAACACAGGCATTTAAAAAATAACCTTATTTAAAGTTTGTTTTAAATCTTAATTCGACCATATTTTGAATATACAACAACAAAAATTCTCTATACATTTCAATTTTCTTTTCACAAATAAAAAAATGTTATCAACGATCCAGTCGTTAAAATTGTACTATATAAAACCTACAAATTTATCCTATGTGTTATTGAAGAACTCATCATTATTTCTTTAAAACTCTTCCAATATTACTAGTAGTATTTTTGGAACATATATTTACAATAGCAGACTGGAGATTTTCCACGTTGTCATGAGATAAGAGGCTTTTCCTTTGATTCTTCGAGCATCAATAGTCGTCTTAAATGAAATGGTATGGATTTTCGCGTATTTATTTATTTTACAATATAATATATACACAACTCAAACGATATATTGTTAATTTTTTTATCGAGATAGTATACACGTGTACTATAAAATTCAGTTGAGACGAAAATATAATTTAAAATACCATTCAAAAGTCGAAACACATAAATTAATTGTTGTTTTATACAACTTTACAATTCAGTATGAATTTAAAGACTCAGTGAGAATCGAACTTGCAGACTAACCTTTTGTTCGATATTCATTACTTGTTCCAACTTGGACTGTAGACATAGTTCGATACTTGTATAGGTATATACAGTAAAGGAACAAACAAGTTAATACTTTTCCTTTTTGTAATTTGTTAAAATAATGACAAATATCAACCGGTTATTATATATTGCAGTTCAGAAATATACAGCTTCTTCAAGTTAGACAGCGTACGTTCAGCTATAGTATTTTTAAGTATGAAATTCTGAGAAGATGTAAGGTAAATTTTTTGTTATTGGATTTGAAGAATGTAATTATAGAAATGTAAAATTGTAAAAAGATATAGAATTATATTGTTAAAAACCTCTCACATCCTAGGACATGTATTTGTATAATATAATTGCTAATTAGTTTATTAATAAGAATATTAAATGATTAATAAGAGTACTTATGTTTTTCTACGTAGTACAAAAATGGAATTAGAGTGACACCGACTTCAAATAGATTATTAGGTAGCACATATACAAATATTTTTGTATCTTATAAATTATAAGAAATTAATAAATTATAAGACCTGTTGACAAGAATTGTCACATTAATTATGTATAAATGATTCATAACTTTAGATAATAATGTCCGAAATTTTTCGCTTTTTACTGCCATTTTGTTTCTTTTTATCTAAATGTCGCTGATAACCCTGATGAAAAAATTTTATAGAATTTTTTTTAATCACAACATTCCTACTTAGGTGCATTGTCTGCGTTAGGTGAGAATATAGTTCAGTATATTATCTTTGTGCACTCATTGGCTGCTCGTGTGAGCACTTCTTCAATTAGTGAGATATTTCGTTCTTGTTCATATCATTATCAAAAACATTAGAAACACGAAAATCAACACATTTTAAAATTTGTTGAAGGTTGTTGTCTATTCCGCAAATAGTTCTATCGCAGAGCTCTTAAGGTAAAATATTTATGGTCTGACATATTATTAGCGATATGTGTTTCTGTCTTCAAAATAACTCTTTAGTATATTGTTGATCTGTAACCAGTGAGTGGGTTTCCTTTTCTAATTAGAAATACAAAAATAGTTGACATTTTGGCATAAGTATAAATCATGATATCTTCTTCTTCTTCTTACCCTTATCCCACATAAGTAGGGTCGGTACAACATGTTCGTCATGTTGTGGTATATGATTTGGCTTAATTTTTACGACCGGCCGCATGCCTGGCATCAACCCTCCTTGGGATTATTTTGTGGTACCACTGTGCGTATGAGTATTATTATATAATTACGAAGTCTGATGAGCTCTTTTAGCCTTACAATTTTTCGTTCCGGTTAAAAACGAAGTTCTTCAAGATTATGGTTTGCTTGCTATATTGCCATTTTTATGTAGCAGAAAAATAGCCAACTTTAGACTATTCCCGAGGACTGCATTTTCGTTTTTTTTTCAGTATTCGTGGTTTCAGTAGTATAAATAAAGTATAAATCAAGATATAAAACTCTATATCTATATGTAGGCAGCTTCTAGTGTTTAGAAGTTAATATAACGCTCATTGAAGTCAACGCAATATTCTCATACGTTGCTATGGTTACTGAGTTATGTAGACGCGAGGCGTTAAATAAAGCAAAATGGCTGCGTAATTGACAAAAAAGCCAATGATAGACGTATACAGGTTGGATTTTTTTAATGCCATCTGGAGGGAAAGTGCTCTAAATAATAGAGATAGCAAATTTTCCTCCAAAGAAACATGTTTTTATTTTTGAAAAGAAATAAAACTGCATTTAGAAATTTTCGAAAATTCTCTCGTTTCACCCGCGAATCGAATCGACTAAAATCTGTATAAATTACACCCTGTAATTTTATTGCATTGATCGTTAGGGTCAGTCACAAGGATGAAATCTTTCTAACATACTTGGTAAATTTAATAAATTGAAATCTGTACTTACAAATTCATTGGGACAATCTAAAGCACTTTTACTCAAAGATCCATCTGTTTCTGATTACTTATGTTAGTAATTAATAATTTTTCATTGACGTTATTTATCAATTAAAATGACAAATTAAGTAAGTACTATTTAGATAAGACGATTGCAATAAAAATATAAATAATTTCATTCTGTATATATAATTCAATTACACTTCATAATATAGCTATTATAGTCATAAGGACTGCCGATAGAAGTGAAAATTTAAAATAATGGAATAACTGTTTTGTCTCCTTTGAATTTTTAAATTAAGTATAGTCTGTCTAAATATGCACTAGTTTGGTTTTCACATCAATTGACACTGCGAACAATAATTATATCCTTTTTTATATACTTTATCAATTACCCACACACATGTTGGGCTGCAAAATCTCAATATAAAATATCAATGTTAGATGTACATTGTACACGGTCCGCTATACTATAAATCGTTAGTCTGACGCAAGCCGCGCAAGCGCAATACGATCGGTCACGCTTACAAGCATGTCATGACGCGAAATCAGGAGCCTATCTCCTGCAAAAAATACTTCTCAACGCGCCTAAACATGTTTTCACTTCAAAACATGATCATTGTAACCTTCCGCGTGGGACTCGCGCTTTACTGGACACTGTTTCTTTTTTGTTTATTATATTTACGCGAAACCCTTATTTTACAGTAACAGTATTTTAACAACACCTATTTCTCAACTTTGTCGATATGGTATTATTGAAGTGAACTTTGTTTAGAATCGTTGTGGTTTGAAACTCGTTGAAACGAAAATGATTCATGACAAAAATACCAACACATTTTTATGGTGGTAGAGCCAAGCTGAAACTATTACCGGTTTCAGCATGAATGGGTCGGCTCGTCCGGGGTAGTACCACCCTCTCATAGAAAACCGACGTGAAGTAACTGTACTTGCATTATTGCGTTTCGTTAGGTTAGTGAGAGCGCCGGACACATACATCAATAGGATTAAGTCCCCTTATTAGATTGTATGCTTCAAAATCCACAGATTGATAATTTTACAAAGAAGCATTACATTGCCGTAGCTAAATTATAACGTTCATGTTCATTATACGGGCCAAAGACTTCGGTTCGAAACCTAACGATGGTCTTTTTTTTATGAAATGTCTTCCTTTTTTAGCTAATTTGTCCGTTATAGCACAAAGAAAATTTCGTCAAAATACGTCAACAATTTTAGTTACTTATTGAAGTGAACTTTGTTTAGAATCGCTGTGGTTTGAAACTCGTTGAAACGAAAATGCTTCATGACAAAAATACCAACACATACATCAATAGGATTAAGTCCACTATTAGATTTTCTAATTCCACTGATTGATAATTTTGCAAAGAAACATTATGTTGCTTTAGCTAAATTATAACGTTCATGTTCATTATACGAGCCAAAGACTTCGGTTCGAAACCTAACGATGGTCTTTTTTTTATGAAATGTCTTCCTTTTTTAGCTAATTTGTCCGTTATAGCACAAAGAAAATTTCGTCAAAATACGTCAACAATTTTAGTTACAAATGTTTTTTTTTAAATTGTAGCACGGCAAAATGACTCCACTGTGCCTGATGGTAAGCACAGTACAATCCAAAAACAATGGCGACCACCGAGTGACACACTATCCATCGCCGCTGTCATGCCGGCCTCAGAAAATCTGGATATGCACAGGCTGATCCCGAAACGCGACCCGCAGAAGCGAATCATTATGACGAGCTTTTTCGCCATATATATAGTGGTTGCGACGTGGTCAGGCTGTAAAACCCTACCACCCCGCTTTCACCATTGTCTCGTTCGCTATTCAGAAGGGTGCAACCACGTGCAGGTGAGGTTGGCTTGGATGTCTCAAGTCTTAGATGTTAATCGACACTCCTTACATCCCTTTCACCTTCTACATAAACGAATTCGCGAGTTAAAGTTAGCGTTGGGCAAAAAAACTATTCTACGCGAACGAAGTTTCGAGAAGAAGCTAGATATTATATATAATGGTATGCATCATATATACTGAATATATTATTAATTGAAAATAGATGGCAAAGTGTCAATGGAATTCAATAAACAAGTTGCCTTGAATCATCTACGAGAAATTTTGCATCTTGTACTTAATATTCCTATGGCGATATGCTTAGTAGCGATTAGTAGCGATAGTAAAGGACACCCCAAAAAATGTTTAACTTTTATCCGTTATCCGGAGAACCCCTTACGTTTTATGAGACGAAAAGTAGCCTTTATGTTACTTTATAATATTAGTTATCACAGTATCAAGTTTCGTCAAAATTGATTCAGTACTTTCAGAGTGATACGCGTACACAGGTACAGACACACAGAAAGACAGACAGACAAAAATTCTATACAAAATAGCCTGGTTTCTATAACGATAACAAAGTCCACCTCGATTATAATCTTCAAAAAATATTTAATGGCCTGGTTGCTGGTTTATTATATGTATAGACTAGTGGATATCCGCGGCTTCGGCCGCGTTGTTTATTATATTATAAATAGACTTTATATTCGAGGGTAAAAACATAAGAAAGTGAAAACACATACTTTACTTACAGAATGTCTTTGTAAACAAGGTTATGCGTTTACTTGCTTTCTCTTGCGCCAACACACTTTTTGCCGCACTTATTCTCACGGTAAGAAAATACACGTCGCTACATGCGTAGAGCTTGCAAAAATGGCAGTAGTTTCTTAAAGTTTTTTTTCTTTATGAGAACCATTGTTTAAATATAAGGACCCAGTGTTTTAGACACTAAGTTTTTGAGAAATGCGCGAAAAATTGCATACATCCATCATTTTATTTACGTAGATATAACTTAAGTCGACATACTGTTTACATCTCATACGCTTACTGTCAGAATAATATTATGTTTGTCTCGTTCTCTAGGAATAAAAATAGACAATATCGCGAAGATTATTCATAAAATTTCGGTTATTTTTCTTTTTCTCAAGATACGTAAACACAAAAATAGTAAGTGCAATAGACGTATAAAATATTGTATCTACGTGTATATGTTAAGTTATATTGTAAAAAAATACACGTCGCTAAATTTGTAGAGCTTGCAAAAATGGGAGTAGTTTCTTAAAGTTTTTTTTCTTTATGAGAACCATTGTTTAAATATAAATTAAATATAAAGGAAGTGTTTAGACACATCCATCATTTTATTTACGTAGATATAGCTTAAGTCGACATACTGTTTACATCTCATACGCTTACTGTCAGAATAATATTATGTTTGTCTCGTTCTCTAGGAATAAAAATAGACAATATCGCGAAGATTATTCATAAAATTTCGGTTATTTTTCTTTTTCTCAAGATACGTAAACACAAAAATAGTAAGTGCAATAGACGTATAAAATATTGTATCTACGTGTATATGTTAAGTTATATTGTAAATAAAAAATATATTCGCACAATGTTACGCTGGAAAATCGAGGATGAATCGTGTCCGAAAGGGTTAAACAATATTATATTATACTAACATAACAATAATATCCTCAGTCCCTGTTACGTTGGGTAACATTCTATCAGTACACTGAATATTTTTCGACAAGCGTTCGATTCAAAAATATACCAGTTTTAGATTTTTTGTATTTGTTTTATAATTTTTTATTTGACCGTAGCCTTTGCTGTAAGTGATGATTTATTTGAAAATGGTTTATACACTTTAGACTGTATGAGTATAATTTCCAGCAGACCTCGATAAATGCTCGGCGAAAGATTTTCAAGTTAGTGTGAACGTAACATATTAGATCTAGGAAATGTCGCTATGTTAACGCTAGATCACGATGCTACTTCTGATTCTTCTAAGAACTGTACCGTGATTTATTTATATTATATGGTTTCAAAAGCAGACCTTACTGTGTCTGCCCAAAAGGAGCACGTTCAAACAGCCTTCATTTCACACCCTAACTCACGAATAGCGACCAATTGACTTCTTGGCCAGCGTCACAGGCACCATTCATCTCGCACAATATAAGAAAAGAGGTAATCATGTCTGGAGAGGAATCACGTCCAACGAACGACAACGCCGGAATTCCGTCTTTGGGACGACATCCCCTGCAGTCTGTAGATAATTTTCTTTACAAAAAAGAAACGGTATTTCTCGCTTAGCCTTTTTTACTGAAATTACGGTAGCGACCCAAGACAATTTGTTGCTTGATGATTTGTTTTCTGTGTCACATCAAACTCAGCCGTCTGCAATAAAGGTCGCCTTTTAATTATTTCGAAATCAAGTGGTTCAATAAACAAAAACAAGAACAAATAGTCCTTTTACATTGTGAATGTATTTTTGTAAAAAATATCTCAAGGCCTACAATTTTAATATGTTATAATAACCAGTGTCTGCCATTAAATTAATTGCTGCCAAAGTGTTGTTTTACACTGTTAATAATAAAGTCTTTTTTTTGCCTGACTGGGTCGCAAACACCATGTATATGGAAAAGCTAGTCATAGTGATTCGCTTCTGCGGGTCGCATTTCGGGATCAGCCTGTACATATCCAACTATTCGCAGGCCGGCATGACAGCGGCGACCGGCGATGGATAATGTGTCATTCGGTGGTCGCCTTTGTTTTTGGACTGTACTGTGCTTACCATCAGGCAAAGTGCAGTTACTTTGCCGTCCTACAATAAAAAAAAAAAAGAATATGTACGTCTGGAGTAATCAACGCAATAAAAAATATTTTGGGCAATTAAATAACCTTACTTTCACTAAGAACTCGATATTAATAGGTTTGAAAGTTGCGAAATTTTTGTAGTATTTAGTTTTTATTTAGTAAAAATACAGTACCTATTTTCTAATGATTATATTATGCAGATAAAAATTATAAGAAAAAAATTTGCAACGTTGGTAAAGACGGTATAAGCTAGCATGTATAAATATATATTAAAATGCCTTTTACAATATTAATATAACAGTAAATAAAAATAGTATTTCTAATGAAAAAAGACTATGACGTATTCCAAGCACTACCACAGGAGCAGTAAACTTATTCGATTGGCTACTACCACCATTGATTCGCACTATTCTTTAAACCTAATATAATTTTTACATATCTTTGTTTATCATTATGATTACTCCGAGGCGTTTAGTTGTTAATTTGAAAGAGGACTTAAAATTAACTAGTTCCCCGTTAATAATATGTTAGAAATGTATTCACATTCATTTCCCGAAAAATTTACTCAAATCAGCGAATTAAATTTCACCATAACCTTAAACTGTCTTATAAAATATATTTGTCAGATAAGTTTATACAAATCAAACATTTACGTAAAACGAAAGCTTTTGATGATATTAAAACTTCTAGATAGATAAACTGCAGTCGTTACCAGACTGGACTTTAAACGCTAAAGAAAAACTTTCGATTCCATTTCGGCAGATGTTGCAAAAGACATTTGAAAAGTTAGTGCACTCCACTGCGCGCACTCTGTGAGTCCAGTAAAACTCCAAACATTTAAAGACTACGATGCTCTAAATGAATCCATGTTAAAAGCGAGTGCCGTATTCGATACGTAGGAGCACTGAAGTAACACAGCTGATTCCTAAAGTTTGTCTTTGGAACATCGGGACGGCACGTTTAAAGTGTTTTAGCTTTTAAAGACAATAATAGTCTTATAATAATTTCTTTGATTTAATTATCCCAGAACTTCTGGGATATCAAAGCATTACAAGAAGACTCATGAAGCTCGATGATGTATCTTCTATATAAGAACCTCCATTTATCATTTCATAGTATAAAACAAAGTCTACCGCGTCTGTCTGTCTGTGTGTCTGTTCGCGATAAACTCAAAAAGTACTGAACGGACATTCATGCGGTTTTTATCAGTAGATACAGTGATTTATGAGGAACGTCATCGTAGTCCGATGAAGCTGTTAAGACCGTGCTTGGTCAATAGCGTAGTCAGTTCGAAAAAAAAAAGAAAAAAAGAGGTACGTCTTTGTATAGAATTTGTCAAGGTTTTCTTTTATTAACAGGGCAGGACAACGTCTGCCGGGACCGTTAGTGTGTAATATATATATATATCTTTCTAATTCTAACACCTTTTGATCGATCACCGTGGAATTTGTCATACTACGCGTCGTCTCATGTTGGTAATTTTTACGCTATCGATTTTATCATAACTTGACTCGCTTGGTAATATATCAAGGTCAATACCGGTCAACTGATCGCCATGAAATTTGGTCGATAGATGAACGTGGAGAATAATTATACAATATCCATTTAGTATTTATTACAATAAAAATAATAGTAACAAATAACAAACGCTTGCGGTGGGAACACTTATACAATTTACCTATATGAAAAAATAACTGACTCACTGAATAACATATCATTGCACATTGCAAATTAGTAAGGTTAGCCGAGAAAATTTACACATTTCCTGCTACACTAATGCCCGGTTTCTGAGGTACTTTAATTGTAGTTTATCTGTAAATAGTGTTATCGGTTCGATAACTTGTCAAATTGCGTTTCTGAACACACAATCATACGATAAATGCCAGTAAAACTCCACGATCCATTTGACAGTTTATCTTATGGATAACTTTGTTGAGTCAATAACTATTGGTAGTTTAACCTAGTATCTCAGAAACCGGGCATAAAAAAAGATTTTTGAAAAATCAACCCCGGAGTTGGTGAAAAGCAGGTGAAATATTTGTATGAAAATTCATTACTTTTTCATTACTCGGTTATTCTTTTATATACAGATATAAAATAAGGAGTAGAAAGTATTTCCTCATACAAAAAGGTGTATAACACCTCGGACAATTCCTAGTAGAGTATACACGAATATGAAGAGAAAAAACGTAAAACAGAAAACAAGGTTGTTGAAATATCCCGATATGTATTTATGATGTTGAAAATAGAAAAGGGGCAAGCAAGGGCGAGTATGACGTGGTATGAAATTGCAATGAGGCCGGGGCACGGGTTTCGCGGGATATGGTCTCGACAAATCCTATGATAACCTCTTCATTACCTACACGTCAACCCTCTTCTTTAGACTCTTCGTCACCGCTTCAATCTTTTCGCGGATATTACACTTAAATTGTGATAAAAGTGCCAAGACGGGAGTTGCATAATGAGTGTTGGTGATGGATTGCTCAACAGTCGCTGACGTTTATCACTTTGAAATGTTTAGAAGATAATATTGTAAACTCTTGTCTCATAGTTATAATATAAGAAAAAAAAAATCGATAAAGTATGAACTGTAAACGGAACTATAGAAAAATAATATTAAGGAACACGTTAAAATTTACGGGTACGGTTCGTGTTTTCAGTGATCTTAATCGTTTGCATCATAATTATTTTATTTCTGTACACGTTTCCGTAATTTTCTTCTTGGCACGGTTTTGTTATTGTTTGTTGCGATTTTTATTGTTATCTAAAATTGTCGAAAACAAATATTATTTACAAAAATCCATGTATAAAGCTACGCGATGCGAGTCATAGTAAAATAGATTACGTAGAAACCTTTTTCATTTAAAAACACTGACGCAGTTTACATGGTGATCACTCAAACTATGTTAGAGTTTATCGAAGATTAGGTGTGCCCATGACGCTGCACGCATTTGTTATTGTTTGTTGTAATAAATGGTAGAATTTTTTATAGCGGTCTTGAAACCAAACAAGTATCAATGATAATGCACTTACTGAATATAATTATATATATTCAGAGATCTTTAGAGATGCGAACGGTCGACGCGACGCTCTACGCGAGAATAATCACCGCAATTGTTTCTTTTTTCAAACTGACTACGCTAACAGGGCCTTTACAGCTACACCGGACTTTATGACCCCCGCTACTTTGCACTGCGTCTTTTATAGTCTTGCTTTACTTTACAGGGTAAGGCTTAATAGTTCTACCGATAAAATACATAAAAATTCAGAATATGCTCTGGCCTTACGGATCACATAAATCGTTCAAAAATTATAAAAGTCCAAAGGTTGAAAACAAATGTCTCTTGGTAACCATATGGAAAATAGAAAATCGCGATAAGGCATCCTAACTATTACAAGTAAGAGCTGCCGTTTTAACAGTGTCAGATTCTCAGTATCCTGAACAATATACTCAGGGTTCTTTTGTAAAAAAACAATAGTCGTTCTTTATAAATCCTAATATAAATGTATATATCATATGCATATGAAATATCTGTAGAACAAAATTATATACGATCAAATACCGACTGTTATAGAATATATTTCTTCTATTTTAATCTCGACATAGTTGAAATAGCGTTCGGTTTAAATTCAATGCGTTATACTATCCGATCTAATGCTTACTTGCTTGAATGTAAATTCATGTCACATGAACAGCTACTCTGCGTTCAGAATGACAAAGCGACGCTTGGGAACTGATATTGTAATTCTAAAATCGAGCGGATAATACTAATATTATTATAACCTGTTGTAACTACAATACAAATACCGTTAAACTATCTATATATAAAGATTATATACAGATATAACATCTATTATATCTATATATAAAGTCAAAGATAAAACAATTCACTATAATGTTTTCCGTTTGTCGACCAATTAATTACCTTTATTAACTTCTTATAGGAGGGCTTTGAAATTCTAATCCGTACCCTTTTTGTGTAATGAAAAATGGTGGGGCCAAACACTGTGTTCGGTAGGGTAGGAATAGGATTTGAAGCCAAGCTGAAGCTATTACTGGTTTCAGCATTAATAGATCGGCTAGCCCAGGGTACTACCATCCGAGAAAACTGACGTGAAGTAACAGCGCTCGCATTGTTGCTTTTCGTTCGGTCAGTGAGACCGCCGGAGACCCACTTCTCCTTGCTCCCTCTTCCCTCTAAACACAGGCTGGCAATGCACTTGCGATTCCTCTGGTGTTCCTAGTGTCTAAGGACGAATGTTCGTTTGCCTCCTATGAAATCCTATATTTAAAAAAAATAGCAGCTCGCTTGCCTTCCGGTATTGGAGAAACACTAGACATACGCTCTTCTCACTTTCTTTCTTTCTTTCGTTGTCTGAGGGCGCGTATACCGCATTCAAGTAACGTGACGATAATTCAACACAATCAATCTATGGCTATTCAAAAGTGATTTATGAATAATTAAGATGTTTCCTTGTAATATTGAAGATGAAAGACATTGGTAAACGCGTCATTAGGTTAAGTTAGAGATGGGTGACGTACTTTTAACGTGGGGGGGATATTGCATATGGATACGCCACCCTCTCGGGGGAGAGAATGGGTTATGTCCGACTCACGCAGACTAAAACCACATGGTTTACGTCTTCCGCTATAGTTGGGGCGGCAAGAGATCTCTATAGACTTCATCGTGACGCCCCAGCGGTTGGCTCATCAGCAAAACCGCCGCCGTTGGGCCCCGTCTTGTTAGGAGACAGCCGTGTACAGACCGGCCGTCTCCTCCGTCCGCCGGACCTGTGCAATGGAAAGATGGGCCCCCCGGCTCACCTTCCCTAGGTCCGGCTAGGGATACTAACCTAGCGATGGAAAACGATTACCAGATAGTTCATAAGCTCGATGGGTTAACAAAATAGCTACGATTGCAATAAATCTCCAGATATACGAAATACGTGAGGGTTAGCGTAAAAGAGAGAGAATCTACATTCAATAATGAATAATTGAGGACGAATTCTATATAAACGAATGTTGTTATACCTCTATACATGATATTGGTGGATTCCAAATCTGTTAGCCGGTCGCTATGAAAGTTGGCACACCACAGTATTTTTATGAAGGTTTTTATGTTATATATGAAACTATAACTCTTTACTAGATGGCGCTTAAAGTACATTAACCTTTTTACCGTTAAACCGATCATCAAGAAAGTTTGTAAGTGAGAATATTTTTAAACGGACTCTCATTTATGGAATATTCGTTTTGTTATAAATAATTCATTTTATCCCCACATGAATAGTATAATTTTAATAAATTATATTTTTTATATCTATATAAACGAATGTTGTTATACCTCTATACATGATATTGGTGGATTCCAAATCTGTTAGCCGGTCGCTATGAAAGTTGGCACACCACAGTATTTTTATGAAGGTTTTTATGTTATATATGAAACTATAACTCTTTACTAGATGGCGCTTAAAGTACATTAACCTTTTTGCCGTTAAACCGATCATCAAGAAAGTTTGTAAGTGAGAATATTTTTAAACGGACTCTCATTTATGGAATATTCGTTTTGTTATAAATAATTCATTTTTTTCCCTATTTTATACTATACTATTCCATAGTATAATTTTAATAAATTATATTATATATATATATATAATGGATATCTATGTAATACTGAGGTTAGTAGACTGTTTTGCTACCTCGTTAAAACGAATTGTACCTACTCCGCTATATAAGAAACCTTATTGTAACAAATTATTCGGTATTACGATAATATTTTCTTATTCCCTTCTGTTACGTTATATCAAGGTATACTGTATAATGAATTGTTCAATTAATGAACAATAAAGAATATTATTTAAAATTAGCTTCTATAAATGACTTATCTAACACTTTTTTTTTAATTGGACCGTTAGTCTCCGAGGTTAGTGCTTTCAACCAAACAAACCTTCAATCTTTATAAAATGTTAGTATAGATTACTAATCCTCTTTTGTACTTAACGCAAGCCGTCTTTCGAATTACAATAACTTTAGATAGAGTGGACCGATTTTAAAGAAAACAACGACTAAGTTACACCCAATGATATGCTTTATGATTTAAAGTTTTATTGTGAACTCAGTACTTTAGCAGTGATGCGTGTTTCTAAAAACAGACAGACAGACATTTCTAAAAATGATGGAAATGTTTTCTATTACTTATTCCAACACACCGGCAACTTTTTTTTTCCACGAAGGTCGAAAAAGTAAAGTCATGTTAGATATACATTCTTATTATTATGGATTATTGCTACTACGAATTTCCCTACCCACCTAATAACTAAATACCTACAAACTTGTATGTATATTTGATACCTAAATTATATTCTTCTTATTACATTTTTATGTCGAATTATGCTTTAAACGTCCTATTAACCAATCAAATCACAATTGTTTATTAATAAAACTCAAATTGTAAACTATGGTATTATTATTAAATTATCATAATGTCATGTTATGTGTTAATTAAACTAATAGACTCATTCCGATAGCTGTGTTCCACTAATTAATATTCATTCATGATATTAGTTATTTCTAAATGTACTGTAATCTCACTAACATTGGTAATTACATGGCTTTTCAATGAGGCTCGCTCTATTCATTAGAGGATTGGTTATTAATGCAAACTGAAATTTTATTTCCAGTATGTCAAACATTGTATTTAATTCGTAAAAAGGTAAACATATAATATTTTCTTTATTGTTTCAATATTCGATATTCATAATAAAACTTCTGCGCGGTATAAAGGAAAATTAATGCCCCAAAAAAAAAACATTTTATTTTCGAGTCTCTTATCAAAATATGTAGATTTATAATGTTTTGAGAATCCCCTCCAACCGGCAGGTAATAAAAATTTTGATATAGGGTCACTCCAAATTTTAAACATTTCCAAAATCATCAAAATAGTTAAATAATTAATCAATTTATGAAATCACTGAATAATTATTATTCTCTTTGGTCTTATTGAATGTCAAAGTGAATTATGATCGTATTTCGACCACTAGTAATTTTTAAATATTGATAATTCGATTTTCATTTATCTATACTATCTATACTAATATTATAAAGAGGTAAAGTTTGTGAGTTTGTTACGTTGTAAGGGGTAATCTTAGGAACTACTAAACTGATATTGAAAATTCTTTTACCAATATAAAGCCATATTATTTGTGAGTATCATAGGCTATATATTATCACGCTAAGGCTAATAAGAGCGGAGCAACAATGAAAAATATTTTAAAATCGGGGTATTTTTTCCTTTTGAGAGCTTCCGCTGCGTCTTAGCTCAAAATAACTATTCCACGCGTACGAAGTCGCGGGCAGAAGCTATTAACTAATTATATTATCTATAATAACATTATAAAGAGGTAAAGTTGTAGGGGGTAGTATTTGGGTCTGTACCCTCGCAGTGTCACAACTGCCAGGTGTACGGACACTCCACACGAAACTGTCGCCTGAAACCCAGGTGCGTTAAGTGCCTCGGCGATCACTCCACTAAGGAGTGTTCTCGCACGTCATCCTCCTCCGACCCTCCGAGTTACGTTCTGTGCCGCAGCGTGGGTCATACCGCGAACTATCGCGGATGTTCCCACGCCTCCCGTTAAAAGCGCCCTCGCTACACCAGGCAGGTCTCGCCGTCTAGGAGAACGGCCGTCGCCTCCGCCCGCCCTCGATCTGCGCCTCTCATGTCCCGAAAAGCCTTCCTGAACTTGCCGAGTACATCTCGTACACCGGCAGCGTCCGTACCCGCAACTAACGCGCCCTAAGCCCGCGTCCCAACTAAGCCTTCACAGGTTGACACCGCCTTCTCCTTTTCCTTGTCGAGTATTGACTACGCAGGTCAACTACTTATTTCCACGAGATCTCGGAAATCTCGGCGTACGAAGAGACATCTAAAAATCCGCAACTAAGTCCAATAACGGTGATCCATAGGTTTTCTGCCATCGCAGCTACACTACAATGGCTAGCGCGCGCCGCCGTTCAAAAATAAATAGCTCATATAAAACAGAGTGAATCCATGTATTTACGTCTATCTTCCTCTAAAACGACCAAATAATAACAATAATCCTTGTTATTTCTATCTTTAGATTCCGGCACCGACGCCGTTCAATTAACTTTAAAATCGATCTTTTTAACATGCGTGCTTGCACCCACGCACGCGTAACCCTCCCTCATGCCACCGTGAGGGAAGGTCTCCTCTGTCGTTCCCGCACACACCGTGGTTCTTCAGTGATATCGAATAGCTTAGTTCGTTTCATTTCGATATATACGTATGCATTTGTGAATCATGCAATTTCGATTGTATGATTCACAAATGCATATATGTATGAATAGCTTAGAATAGTTTAGCTAGGTCAGACGGGATTTCTCAGGTAACAGCCCAGGCCGAGGTGTACCTTAAGCGCTCGCCTTAGTAGTCCGGTCAAGCTGTAAAGACCTTGCCAGGTCAATAGTATAGTCAAGTCGAGAAAAAATAACCGCTTAACGCGCCTATAGAAGTTTGCACTTCCAAAATATGGGATATTATAATAATATGTTTTTCACTTTTTGGCCTTGCGTGTTTGAAATATTGTTACCGATTTTAAACAGCCTAATGAGACTATGATAGAGACATGTAATGTGTTATTAATAATCGATAGAATCATTTGTACCGAACAAACAAACAGCTAAAAAAGTAAATAAAAACGTGTTAAAATTTATGTTTTTGTGTTCGTACTATAAACGTTCGCTTATCGTCTGACTGACTTAGTACACGTAATACTGTCTTAATTAGGTCTTAGTACTTAGTACTTGAACAGGTGCTGCCGATACCTTCAGTTTTCTTTACAATAATAAAATGTAGTGCAATCAACGTCCAACAGGTCGTGTATGACTTGTATATAATATAAATTTTAGTTATGTACGCGATTGAGAATCGTTCGTATAATTGAGTTGAAACTTTCTACATGGCGACAATTCTGGGTAGCGAAAGTCAAAAGAGCAATTTAAAAATTGCCGATTCGTAGTATTCCTATTACTCCACTGAAATTCCATATGAATTCAAACGAATGCAGTTTCCCGTTCACTTTGTACTCTGAATTAGTCTCATAAAGGCACAACAGAACAACATTCCACATAAAATGATTTAAAAGCAATAATATTTTTACTAAAAACAAGCTATTATTTAAAAGGTATTTGGAGTAAAAAGATAGAAATAACTTTAAATTACATTTGTCGTAGGTACCTACTACAGTTGGTAGATTCTAAGTAGGTTAGTTAGTAGGTTAGTTCGTGACAAGTTGTATCACATCGCCAACGCTTTTAACACATTGCCTTGGGCTAGCATCAAAGAGTCACTACGGTATCATGGAATGCCTCACTACCTCCGTCGCAATGTCGGGGCGTACCTCTCGGAGAGATTTTTTTTTTGTAGCACGGCAAAATGATGGTAAGCACACTACAATCCAAAAACAATGGCAACCACCGACTGACACACTGTCCATCTCCGGTCGCCGCTGTCATGCCGGCCTGTGAAAAACTGGATATGCACAGGCTGATCCTAAAACGTGACCCGCAGAAAGTCGACGAGACGTCGTGTCCTCTACCTGTGAACTCTACCTGTCGGAAGCTGTACCTGGGGATCGTGCAGTCGATGGCTCTTTACAAGGCACCCGCGTGAACGCTTAAACTGACGGCCAACAACATCGTCCCCCTGTGGAGACCGCAATTGGGCGCTGGCCGTCAGAGCCATACGCGGGTACCGGACGATCTCCTTCGAGGCGGCCTCCCTACTAGCCGGATCCCCACCCTGGGACCTGGAAGCGAGAGCCCATGCGTCTTTGTATCATCGACACGTGGAGATGCTGAGGTCCCAGCTTCATCATGTCCTAGTGGTGGAAGAGTGGTATCGACGACTTGAACGACCCACGACGACGCCCCAGCGTGGTAACAATCAAGGTTGTTTGACCAGTCGAATGGCTCACCAGGTGGCACGGCACCCTTAGCTTCCAGGGTGCTCTCCGGGTATGGCTGCTTTGAGCAATACTTGTGCTGCATTGGCCAGAAGCCGAACAATCGGACATAAGCCATCCTCAGCTGCCCGGCGGGATTGGTATTATTAGGGATCTCCCCGTGTAAAAAAAGGGTATATTCTAGGTTCAGATTAACCCCATTCTTCGGAACTCATCATCATAATATAAACGTACGTATATAGAAGAATTCTAGAGACGTACATAAATATAGATATTTTCTTCTGCTATCTGTTATATAGGGTTATTATACGATATTAGTGCTTCAAACTTTTAAAATGTATATATGTATTTTACATTCTGAAAAGATCTATTTTTAAGAACTCTCCAGAACTCTCCGTCCTACATACGCCTATATTATGACAATCCGTTACCAAGATAAGGATCAATATGAACTTGAAAATATAATAGATATTTTTTTTAGTTGAAATGTTTATTAAATAAAAACTTATTTACAAAAATGAAATTTTAATTTTATATTATTTTTTATATTTTCATATACAATAAATTTTAATACTTCTATAAATTTTACAAAAAGAAACTAGTAAAAAGTCACTAATGAAATTAACACGTTTAAATATCTTTATATACGTGGGTAGATGTAGTCGTATGGCTTTGCATGTATTTACATTATTATTACGTTATTACTGTACCACAATGTAATAATGGCTTGGTATAATAAAGAGAACAGAACATATTTTCTATGTTCAAGTATCTACGCATACCAATTTTCTTAATAATCAGTTGAACGATACGGGAGTTCATATACTGTGTAACGTAACGTAACTTCGTGGTGAGTTATAATAAAACGGATACCATAAAAACCTAATCGATTTAGAAGTGCCGATTTATAATGATCGGACAAATATGAGATATATCAGCATACATTTTTATATACCTATAGAGATATTATATAATGATATTTTTTTAAATATATTAAAGTGACTTCATTAGCTTCATACATTAAGTGGTGTATTTTAATTTTAGGTTTACTGCGCCTCCAACAACTTTACCTGAGCTTGCAACCCGGGAACGCAACATTTCGTATTTCAAACGTAAAGCGAGTCAACAACGCGTCCGATGTGATTGAGTTTCTCGGTGCAATCGAAAGACTCGATCGTTGGAGTACAAAACACGTAGTGTTAGATTCCACAACCCAGCTAGCGAAACAAGCGCTAATTTCACACGTGCGTCATGTCCAACTTGGCCGCAGAAACTACCATTACTTCTTAAGCGGTCTGGTAAGTAATCCCTTGGCTCCTTGTTAGAAGGCTAATTGTCGGAATTTGAAAAGGCTCCAAGCTCCACTAGCTTGTATTACAGTACTATTCACAGTTTCAACGTTATATGACATCATAACATGATTCATGAGTGAAAACCTTTACAAGACGAGCTATATAATTACGTGAAGAAAGTATTTAACATACATTGATTTTTTTTATTATATCTCATCTTCTTGTACTTGTAACGTTTATTATGTAATGAATAATGTTTGACCTTTAGTAATGTAAACAATTTTTTTATTAAAGGTACTTAAAAAAGTTGAAATTTACTTGAAGTATGTCATACAGCACGTATTTATATATTGTGGATTATACGAGATACTTAATACCTATATATTCCTCGTTCGAAGCACTATTCGTAGTATTAAATTCCGCCTAGATTCCCCAATAGTTATGTATATTCCAAGTTAGCAAAAAAATGTTTCATATACCAGGTGAAAAGGTTAAGCATTCCCAGTATTCTAGGATATAATACTTTATGGTTACATTTAACATCTAAAATAATAATATCAAAACAATTACTAATAAACAACAAAGAGAACCTTAGTTAAAGTTTGTTTTAAGATTCAAAGGATTCTAAATTCACTGAACACGAATTCCGACGGTCAATGACTCCGTATTACAGTATCGTGCTTTAACAAAGTTGCGTAATGGATTCAATATAATTTTTGTGTTTCTTAGTTCTTTAGATAATTAGATCAAATACTAAGCACCTATTTTTTTTAATTAATTTAGAACGAGAAGCGAGTACTGAATAAACCTGTGTAAATATTGCTACCGACTAACCTAACACCTCGTATATACTTAAAGATTATTAAAGTATGATATTTAATTTCAGATATATTATCAGAAGTATCATAAAGCATACTAATTTTTATATTAAGCAGTCGAAAATATTTAGAAACATATATTACAAAAAAATCTCTTTTCAATTATGCTTTATAGACTGATTTATACGTAGAAATAACATTTGAAACATATTGAAGTTCAAATGAAATATATTAATATACAGATTGAAATTTGAATGATTTGCCTGAACAAATATTTTTCTTACGATTTGAACCAAGAGAAACGATATCTAAACAAAATCGTATGAAATATGAACGTAAAAATTTAGCTTTTACAATTCTCTACAATAATATATTGTTGATGAAAACTATTAATGAATATATATATGTGGCAATACAGGTGATGGATGACCACTGGGAGAAAGAGGTGTCTGAATTTGGTGCCATTAACATAACTGGATTTAGGGTCTTGGATTCTTCCAGAAAAGTCGTAAGGGACTTTATTGACGTTTGGAAGAAAGATACAATTTCGGTAAGTGTATAAATTTCGATTATCAATAATAATGTAGTTCAACTGACAAATTTCAGTTACTAAAAAAATGTTCTTAAGAATTGTGTTATTGGACGAGAAATGATTTCTTTAAAACTTATGACCTTATTTCTTGACACAGTTAGTTATAGTTTTTTTTGTAGGTGGTAGAGTCGCGTTGAAGATAGTATTGGTTTCAGCATGAATGGGTCGGCTCGCCCGGGGTAGTACTACCCTCTCATAGAAAACCGACGTGAAGGAACAGTGCTTGCATTGTTGCCTAGAGGCCCTACTCCCATCCTCTTCCCTCTCCTCTCCTTCCTCCTTCCCCCATCCCCCAAAACACAGGCTAGTAACGCACTTTCGACTCCCCTGGTGTTGTTGGTGTCTATGGACGGTGGTGATCATTTAACATCTGGTGACCCACCTGTTCGTTTGACTGCTATGAAATAAAAAAAAACAAATTTAGTATATATTCATAATCAGTTTCATTTAATTTGAAATACGTACCGTAAAAGTTTTCTTTACAATGTACCCCTGTTTCAAGACGATTGGTCAATAGTCTGTGCGTTAGATGCTTCATAGAACCGCACATCGCTCGTAAATATAATTTATTTTGCATTAATTTTAGTAACAAAGATACGTAACTTGATAAGCATGTTAAAGTTAAAGAAAAAAAAAATATTATATATGAATATAGGTACAATATTCAAACTACAAATAGTTCTAATTATAAATACTAGCGGGCCTGGCGGACGTTGTCCCGCCTTAATGATAAAAAAAAAAACCTTAACAAATGATACACCTAATTCTTCCTCATGAATCACTTTATCTACTGGTACAAACCTCGTGAAAATCCGTTCAGTAGTTTTTGAGTTTATCGTGAACGTATATCTATACGTGGCAGAGGATTTTGTTTTATAATTATGTAATAATATAATTTTTTTTTAGTAAGAAATAAAAAAAAACTGAATAGAATATCATTCAGTAGTAATAATTTTAATGCAATTAAGATATTAAAAGAGAGCGACACAAAAGAATAATATAATTTAAGATTCATCATTGCATTCGGAAATGAACGAGGGAGGGTGCGCAGGTCGTCATTATGTACTTACGTGATAGCAATATCAAGCATTCAGTAACGAGACAATTTTCTGTTGGAGCACGCGCTCGGATCATTATGAATTTCTAATTATACATTCAGTAGACGATCTTCCAATTCTACTTTTAAAAAAACATCTTATTAGGGACTTCGAAAATGGATTGCTGTTTTATCCGAATTGTTGAGAAATGTTCCAGAGGCGAAGGCTCTTAATTTTCAGAGGAGTGCTGAAATTTTTCGTTACCATCCTTAATAATATTATAAATGTAAACGTAAGTTTGTTTGTTACGCTATCACACCTTCATGAAATTGTACATACATGTTGTGAGGGGGGCAGGAGAGGACATAGAGTCCCTTTTCATACAGGAAAACAGTCGGTTTAATTCCCGAAAGATGATTAATTTTTTCTTCTAACTCTTGGTATGCACCTTTCTCTGATTTCGTTTGTTTTATTACCGCAAATTCGTTTTATGTCTACTACAGCCTATAAAGTGAGCAAGACTTACGATAATATTATTATACTGAACTATTACGATTATACACTCATCAAAAAAGTCTAAGCAGCATGTACTAATTTAAATTTTAGGATGGTTCTTCACATTATAACGTTGTATTTTATTTTTAAAATAATATCTTTAGGGTTCTATGATGTAAAAATAACAGCTGTTGTCTTTATAAGTTCTTTTAATAACAGAAATGAACAATATTAGAATATACTGTAGAAACTAAGATACATAAGAAACTAAACTTTTTTCTTACAAAATGAAATTTCTAAAGAAAATGTATTTATTGTGAAAGAATAGAACAATTTAATACAAAGTATGGTCTCCTCTGCTATTCAGAACTTGTCGGCAACGATTATTCATTGAATTAATGAGACTGTTTATGTCATCTTGCGGTATTCGCTCCCAATGGAATTGTAGCAAATCCTTCAGCTGTTGGGTTGTTGTCGCTCCGTCCAAGTCCTTCAAAACACGTCTCTGGAGCATGTCCCATGCGTGCTCGATGGGGTTGAGATCTGGCGATTGTGCAGGCCAGGGCAATACCCGGATGTTCTCCGTTGCAAAGTATTCACTGGTTCGCCGAGCTGTATGTGAACGCGCATTGTCATGCATTAACCTAAAATCGGAGCCAAAGGTTTGTGCAAATGGGTAGACATAAGGTCTGAGAATATCCTCAATGTAATTTTCAGCATTCATGTTTCCATTTACAAAAACGAGCTCAGTTCGCCTGTTCTTCATAATACCCGCCCATAACATAACTGTTGAGCCGCTGTATGGATGAACTTCCTGAACGCACCTGAGCCTTTCAGTATTTCCGGGCCAACGATACACTGGCACCCTTCTTTTATCAGGCTTAAACCCGAATCGCGACTCATCGGAAAACATAATTTTATCCCATTATTCCTGGGTCCATGTTATGCGTTCTCTACACCATTGATATCGACGAGCGCGATTCCCGTGACGTATCGGTGGGCACCTGATTGGGCGTCGAGCTCGTAGGCCGTACTCATGCAGTCGATTTCGCACAGTTTGAGGACTTACATCAACACCACTTGAAATTTGTAGCCTCAAACTTATCTCTCGAGCGGTTAACATCGGCTGGCGTCTTGCAGTCAGTTGTATGTACCGGTCTTGCCGAGTGGTTGTACTCCTTTTACGGCCTGGATGCTGTTCAGCGGGTTCTCCTGTATTATTGTAGCGCTGCCAAAGACGACAAATAACACTTCTATGAATGCCAAAATGTCGAGATACCTGAGATTGATTACTTCCCGCTTGCAACATCCCTACAGCTCTTTGCATTTCATCTGCCATCAAATGACGTCGCTTCATGACGTAAAGAATATCTAACAATTCAATTTTGTCGCTAACTTTATTTTAATGGTTGGTAAAATTATAAAATCAAGACTAAACGTAGCAATTAAAACGCACTTAAATTCAAACAAATTCGCAGTCATTTCAATTTTATGAAAAAAAAACAAAACATAATCAAACTTTTCTTTTACAACCAGCCAGTATGTCATCAATAACTAAAAAGTTTACTTACCGACGCACTTTGTTTGAGTAAATACTTAGAAATTAATTAATATAAATTGTAAAATTTGTAATATCACGCATGTTGCTTAGACTTTTTTGATGTGTGTACTACTTAACTATTATTATACCTAACCATTGTTACTGTCACTATTTTCTCAGTACTATATATTAACTATGGGATTTTTCATTAAGGCTGTTCACAATACTCATTTCCAAATAGAAATAAAAACACTATGGTAACCGAGATGTTACGTTCATATGTTAAAACAGCTTCTACCCGCGACTTATTCCACGTGGAATAGTTACTTTGGACTGACGCTAACACGCAACGGAAGCTCGCAAAAGAAAAAAACGATTTTGAAACATTCTTAATTGGGGTTCCGTTCCCACTTGTCTTAGCGTGATGATATAAGATCAATAGCTTTCCTCGATAAATGAGCTATCTAAGAAATTTTTCAAATCGGACCAATAGTTCCTGACATTAGCGCGTACAACTAAATTAGTTAAAGATTTACTATTCTTCTTTCGTACGCTATTCAAATTACAATGACTTATAATAGAGTGGACCGATTTTAATGCAACAAAGATTAAGCTACTTTCGGGGATATGCTTTATGATTTACGATTTGAGGTTTTATTGTGAACCCAGTACTTTAACAGTGATGTATGTTCATATAAACAAATAGACAGACATTTCTAAGAAATGACTGAAATTCCTAGACACCTGCAACAATTTTCTTCACGAAAAAGGACAGATATGTTCGATTTAAATTTTTATTATAGATATAGAAGAAGTAGATGTAAAACGACATTCCTTACATATTTTCTCTCCAAATTGAAAAGACGATATAGTACAATTAAATAGTTCTATTACATTACTTCTACAATTATTCAAAGCCCGTCTCCTGATACAATTAACAGACACTATCGCCTTTATGGCAGCTTCACTAAAAGGGTTCGATTAAATATACATTAAAATGATCAAAGCTGTCAACAAAAACCAATTTGAAATAAACAGCAAGAGTTATTATTTTTAAATATAGCGTTTATGCCAATCGATGACATCGATATTAATGAAGCATTTTTTTAACACAAATTCCAGATAATTAATGATACATTACAGATAGGATAGAAAAGTGATAATAATCATTTATAGTGATTTACTATTAACGTAATTTGTAGGCCAGTTGTTCAATTATTCCAGTAAAGTCACTAAATTATTAACGATTAATTAGGGCTTCATATAAATATTTGATATATGAGGCCATCATGTTGAATAAATCGTACGCTTATTGTCCGTCCCCGTTGTACAACTTTATAGGTACATTATGGAAATGTTTTAAAACGTTATAATTCAAAATATCTAATTATTTTCGAAACAGGCTCAAGCTGCACTCATGTACGATTCAGTACAGGTACTAATTGACGCGATACTACGTTTACTTCGTAAGAAACCTGATATACTACGATCAACGATGAGACGTAACGCTAATGCGAACACGAGCAGAATCATCGACTGCAATCCCAAAGGCAAAATCAACCCTTACGAACACGGCGACAAGATATCGAGGATGATTAAGAAGGTATTTAAAACAAAATATTATAATAGTATCGTAAAGTTATGAACCGGCTTGTAGCAAAACATGTCACCGCAGTAATTTCATATCCTAGCCATAATTTATACGGCAGCTCGGTTTCCGTTTTCACGTCTCTTAGGTTATAACCAAGAACGTGTATAGAAAAACTTCTTTAATAAATTAAAAATCGAGTTCGCCGGAGTCACTTTACAATTTTTTATTGCATATGCGAATGATTGCTAACTATTCACACATTCAATTACGTACGCTAGCGACTGTTTACTTCTTCGTGCTGTTTAGGTACAAAAAAACAATAATAACGGCCAAGTTATATATCCAAATAATATAAACAGCGTAAAATAAATGCTGCTACTATTTTCTTTCGTATACGTATATAATGGAGTAGTTGCGTATTGAATTCGACACCTTAATGGAGCGTGTCGTATTAAATAACTCTCAAAATGAAACGTGCGGCTAACACAATTATATCACTATATTAATTAACAGGGACACCTGAAACACTGTTAATATATACTAGGCTAAATGTTTTGAAAGAGATCAATTTTATTAACAGAAAGAAGCTTAAAATTAATATTTTCATGGAATTGTAAGAAGTAATTATATTTGATCTTTTTAAATTAAATAAAACCCAAGGAGAAACGGCTGAAAGGAAAAGACAGTTGTGTTTCACTTATAGGATAAGTGTCCTTAGTCTTTGAAACCGTAAATGTTGACAAAGAACTCAAGATGCGCCGTTTTATTCTCGGTGCACAGCCACCGAGTTCCACAATTTATTTTCCTTTATTTACCAGATGTTTATTTGAGACATGAAAAATACTCTTCCCGCATCAAACCCCTGCGTCTGTTTCTGACATCAACTTTTACAGATTCATCCCTAATAAACACGAGTTGTATTGTGGCACCTCGGACGCGTAATAATGTTGGAGCCAAATTTAAATTTAGCAGAATTATAAGAACACAGGTGTTGAATACGGGTCCGTCTTTTATCGGGTGTCCGCGATGGGCCGGCCGACGCGAAGGTCTGTAGGCGCCCACGATTAATTAGGTTACGTCGGGCGACGTGTAATTAAGTACCATACTCGCTAACTTCTCGCCTTCACGTGTGAACAATATAACTACCTTTTTACTTCTCATGAGAATATTACAATATTAACATAAGCGCAACACTATACATTACTATAAAATTGACTCTTCGTCTTTTTTAAATAATGCTGGAAGATATTAGTTTTAAATTAATATTTAAATCATGCGAAATGATTGATCTGGCGCAGTTTTTTTTTACAATTCTACTATTTAATTGAGAGACAAGAATAATGTATTGCTTCAGACCGAGATAGATGGACTCACTGGAGTTATGAAGTTCGATGAACAAGGTCACAGGAAAAATTTCTCCCTGCAAGTTATGGAGATGACTGTTGACGGAGAAATGGTAAAGGTGAGCGAAGAGATCAACATATTCATAAAACGTCGATCTATCCAAATATCCTCTCGAATCCAAATCACCATATGAAGCTTAAATAAAAGAAATAATATATATGTATAAATAATAAATAAATCACAGACCAAGTAGTAGTTAATTTTACCATGACAATACCCCACTCATTCTTTTTATGAATTTTATAGTATATTACACATTACATCATATTACATATTACATCGTGAAATAAGGTAAATGATTCTTTTTACTAGCCTATAATTTATTTAAATCAATACTAGAGTTGTACTTATGTCCAGCCAGCAGTGAACTAATAGCAGATAGTTACAAAATAATACAGAAATGTAATGTAATAACCATACAAATTCCTATTATTATGTTCGTTACGCGATCCATTATAAGCATTTGCCATTAATATTGATAATACTCTAATTAATATCCGTACACTGTGAACAATTTCAAATTATATTTTTTACATTTTGATAGAAAAATTATTAGCTATATTATTGTTATTCACTTCATTACACGAACTTAGTGCTTTTTATTCTCTTAAGAATAACATGGTTTCCTTTGTCACAGGTAATTATAACGTCTCATGAATAATTTTATTTGTATTAATATTAAAAATTATTAAAAGTAATAATGTAAAAGGAAAGAAGCTATCTCACCGTTTAGACTAATAAGAATGGATTCAAGTTTTAAAACCTAATACTTCCCATGTTAAATAACGTGTGAAAGACTTGAAAGCAGCTTATGACGTTGAAAAATATAGAATGATTTTCTTTTATAGTCCCCTGGTAGAGTGAGGTTATATTATGTTGATTGAACATATACTTATCGACATGCATAGTAGTGAAATAATCATAGACATAACATTATTCTAATTAAAACAATATATCGGAGACACCTATAAAAATCCTCAACATTGTCTCCAGTAGAAAAATAATTAAAAATAAAATATTAATTATTATGTTATAACAGATTGGAACGTGGTACGACAGCGTCGGTTTGGTTCCTATAGGACCAAAACTGTCCGATTTAGTCACATCAGGATTCTACGATAGAAACAAAACCTACATAGTGTCGACCATAGAGGAAGCGCCGTATATTATGCGTCAAAACCCCGACGGCCCGGTATCCGCGACTAACGACCCGTACACGGGCTTCTGTGCGGATCTCGCCAAAATGTTATCGGATAAACTAGAAATCAAATGTAAGTCGCCCCAGCTCGTGTTGCAAGGATCTATTTTCAAAGCTGACTATCCAATACCCAATCGAATAACTACAGCGGTAATGTTAAAAGAGAGACGCTTTAACCTAAATCTAATGAATACGAAGGACAATTATCATCATTCTTGGACTATCTCAAATTTCTATTAAACAAATTCTTCGAGTATTTTTTTATGTATTATGCAATGATATTATTACAAAAAGGTTTAGATACTTTACCTACATGACATTTTGACAAAGCAAATGGCATGAAAACGCACACATACGTAAAGTAATATTGTAACGCCACAATGTATTAGATAAAATGTGGAAGTAAGACGGCATATTCTCAATATCGGTGGTGAAAAAGAAATAGTTATATGTGGCTTAGATACGCGCGGAGTGATTGGGCGACCGTCAAAAATGAGCTAACTAGCCAAGTTTTAACAAGACGCTGTCGAAGCGCTAATGACGTATCTACAACTTTTTAATTATATATCATTGATATTATGTTATTTCATTATGAAAATACACATATATATATGTTTAGTTATCTTCGTTATATTGTGGTTTTGCATTGTTGTTCAATAATGGCTGTGGTGGTTGTGTGGTTTGAACAGTCGAATATCAAATCGATATCCGCAGATTCTAATGTACTTGTATTATGTACCTTCAAATCTCGTACATAATTTACTAATTTAAACGTGTAACTAATTGGTTAACGTTGGAGGAAAACATTGTTAAAAACCTGAATATGAGATAAGTTCTTGTATTACCACCGTATGTGGAGAAATATAAGTTGTGATGATTATGCTCATATATATTTTCAGCAAGAGGCCTTTGGACCAGCGGTAGGACTCATACAAGCTAATGTTACTATTAAATTATTTTTCTAATATGCGCAACAATATAAATTATATTATTTAGATCAGATTATAAAATGTAATCATTACTGTTATAATGATTAACTTGTCGACTGATAAGTATTTAAATAAAATTAACAATTATTAACTGAAAATGGTGACAAGTTGTTATTACGTGAACAAAGCCTACATCAAAATTTCATATTTTGTAATACGTAATACATTAAAACATAAAAAATAATAATTTACATAATATGTAGTGATAATTATTATTCATCTGTGTATTTCCAACAAACACAATATTTAATTTAATATATTAGTTTAGAATGATATAATTTATGTAAAAATGTTACTATATTTAAAGTATTACATTTGTCAGATGAAGTTCGGCTGGTAAAAGACGGCAAATACGGGACGGAGAATCCTAAAATAGTTGGAGGCTGGGACGGGATGATCGGGGAACTAGTTAGAAAGGTAATCTGGATCAAAGGTCAACATCAAAAGTGGATTAACAACTTCAAAGATCTCATGCATTTCTCATGAATCATAATTTTCTCCCTTTATCACATAATTATTTCAAGGCTTAAAATAAACTTATCGAAATTAATGCTTAGAAACCGTTCATTTTTGCTTTGAAATTTCAAAATTTTGATTTAGAATTCAATGGCGTTGTGCTAGCAATATTTTAGGTTCGTTCTTATTCCGGTAAACATTTATCAGCAATATTCATAATCCTTCATAAAATATATAGATAAATACAAAAAAAAAACTGTGGTATTACATACTAATATAATTAGTACAGAGCTCACATTCAAATAACAACGACCATAATGCGCGAACCCATCAATGTACGAAATGCCCGTGGTTTGCTAACGTCAAAGCCAGACATTTATCAGGACTACTATACAAAATCCAATAAGAGGTTAGAATTAAACATTATTATTGTATCGCTGCTGATGCCATGTTAGACAGTTCAAAGAGTTAGATTGTCTTCCCCTCAAAAAAAAGTGTGTGTGTACTTTTATGTACACGCGTTAGAAGTTATACTTCTTTGGCGTAACAAGATGAAAAACTTTTGAATTTTTTTATCTTTCGCCTTATTCTACGTTTGTAGAAAAAACGACACTAACAATAGAAAAAAGGTATTTAATATATTGAAAGTTTTAATACAAAGAAACAAAAAGTTGGCTATAGCTAACTTCAGGGTGTCGGGTTTTCGTGACGGTGTGCGCGCGCATCGTAAAAATTTACTCTCATCATTTTTCCCAAACGCGCCAAAAGAAGTATAACTTCAAAATACATTGTTTTACCTACAACTTGTTTTCTTCCTTTGTTTTTTTTAAATATCAACATAGTAAAACAATCTAAAGCAATGAATAATACTGTGAATTTTCCGTGATATAACCTCTGTATAAATGGTTTCCCTTTTCATAGGAACTTACGAGACATAAATCTAAAACGTCGTTCCCTTATCGCACACATCTATAAGTTATGTTCGTAATACTTGTGAAAAAAGTATTATTATGAATGTATACTTTTTGATACTACACACGTCTAAAGAGAAGTTGTTATGATTATATTTTTAGAAATATCTCAAAGAATGAATGGATTTTGGACACAAAAAAAGCTGTGAAGTTGTGTGTGACACATATGATTGTTCTGAGTCTTTGTGTCTGTAAATTTTACGTTTATAAAGTCCGCCATGACACAAGGTTTAATGGCTACTGTGGTGGAGATTTAAAAAGAAAATTTGCTTTGTACAGTATATTCAAACATTTAGGTTATCTTACTTAAAGTTACCAAGTAAAATAAAACACATTACTATTATAAATAATTTGTATGACGTGGAATTCAGACTGTAACATTACTGCTTCGCCTTATAATATATCTATATCACGCCGTTCATCTATGCATTTTTGTATGTGTAATTTATAATCTGTGATAGAATTCGTATAGGATTCAAAAAACTATATACTAATACCACGGCCCTAGCTATCTCATTCGCAAGCAGTGCTTCAAATAGTTTCAATACTAAGGGTGTACTTGGCAATGCGAACTAGCGCACGAGACGTTTCAATTCAATCCTCGAGAGTGGCAGGTTGTCAATGATTGATCTTAGTTAATAATACAGTGCTATTTGAGGCTGGTTATATACAGCTATAGCCTTCAATTATACCACTTCAATAAAATACTTACCACTGAAAATTATAAGTCTAAAAGAATGCACTCGTTTACGTTAAAGATATTGAAATCTATACAAATATTATAAAGAGGTAAATTTTGTGACGTTTTAGGGGTTACCCCCTCTAAGGGACAACCTATCAGATTTAAAAAATATTTCAGTGTTATATAGCTCATTTATCAGGGAAGGTTATAGGTTATACATCATCACGATAAAATCAATAGGCGCGGAGCACCAATGAATAATGTTTCAAAATCGGAGTATTCTTTCCTCTTGAGAGCTTCCGCTGCGGGTTAGCGTAAATCCAAAGTATTTATTCCACGCAGACGAAGTCGCGGGCAGAGGCTAGTATTATTTATACTAAATACCAAACTTTATAAATCCATACAAACGAACGTTGATTTGAGAATCATGTAAAATATCTGATGAGAATAAGATAACTGTATATTGTTAATAATTTGTTCCATGTTTGAACTGATAATTTTACAGTTTGACAATAATGGTCAATTATAACTTTTACAACTGTATATCGAGATGGGATTTTGTTAGTCAACGTAAAAAATATTAAATAAACCTGGTTTCAGAAATAACTTTATAGTCCATACAAATCACTATATACAACGTAGAAATCTAGAACACCAGTAAAGAAAATTGATTTGAAATATAAAAGCAGCATTTTATTTTTCAGGAGGCGGACATGATTATTGGGCCTCTTACGGTAACCCTCGAAAGAGAATCAGCCGTCGACTTCAGTAGACCTTTCCTCTCATTCGAAATGAAAACAAATAAAAACGTGTCCAAAACACCGGCAACTATTTTCAGTTTTCTTCATCCACTCTCGAAAGAAATATGGGTAAGAAAAAAGTACTTAAATATAAAACCGAGCATATAAAATACAAATATATTATAGGAAACATTCTGACATATAAAAACATTATATTTGTATGAAATAAGTAGTTTTACTCGTGGTTTACTAAGCTTAATAACATACTAAGATTAATAAACAGTAATTATTTATCAAGTACTGATGACAACAAAATAATTTATTTTGAGGAGGACCATCTATGGTTTTATAGATCGAAAGTCTACATACATAATATAAAATCCTTTAATTTTTTTGTACCGTAAAAGTAGTGAGATATAGACTATATATGTTAGCGATGCAATTATTTGTATTTCTCAATTTAGGCACCATATTGCAAAACGATGTTTTTTTTGTGTCATAGAAGGCAAACGAACCGGGGGGTCATCTGATGTTAAGCGATCACCACCGTCCATAGACAGTAGTAGTAATAATATTCGTCCAATAGGACAGGCGAAGGAATTAATCCATACTGCCAATTCTGAAGTTGTCAATATAGGTAGTTCTTATGTATTCTTTAAAGGCCTAATCGCCAAATCATCTATATAATATTTCGTACATTTAAAAAAAAATCATCTTTTATTTCTGAAGTTGTCAATATAGTTAGTTCTTATGTATTCTTTAGTCAGTTTTATGTCCAAGTTAATGTAAAGGCATACGCGCCAAATCTTTTCTATATCCAAATTAATGTAAAGGCAGAAACGCCAAATCTTCTATAATATATTCTTTTATCCATCTTTTTTATCTTAATTTATTTGTTAATAGTAGCGTACTATGTTCCAGAGAGTTTGTTAATTTCCATTGTTGAGTAATTAATTCAATATTCTAACAAGATGGTGGCTCCCTTGTTAGAACTTTCCATGGACCCCTCCCCCATACATAGGCTGGCAACGCACTTGCGACTCCCCTGTTGTTGCTAGTGTCTATGGACGGTGGTGATCACTTTACAACAGGTGACCCACATGTTCGTTTGCCTCCTATTGATATTTAAAAAAAATACATGTTCTGCAAATAATAAGAAACTCTTAGTTGGATAAACTTATTTATAAATAATACACATGAAATTGCGATTAACCGGTATTTTATTTATATCAAAAAAAAAAGATTAATAATTTTCTTTAAGCAGGATTTTATAAATTCATCTAGTTCATTAGACGTTTAATAATTTATAATATTATATAGGTTAAAATAGAAAGATTTTAAAATATAATTATGAAGTCGAAAATATAACCCAAATACTAAAAATAGTTTAATTGAAAAAGTAGTCATGCATACTTTATTTGTACTTTCGTATATCAACAATACTGCAATAAAAAAGGAATACTGTGTATGATATTTTCACAATTCAAACAAAGAGATTCATTGGTATTTTTTTTTTAATTTAACTATAAAGCGCAATGTTCTACAATCCAGATGTACGTGCAACTGGCAGCTATTTTTAGTTATATTTATATTTTAATCGATATTTAACTTAGTAAGCACTTAAACTAACCTCTCATTAAAGCTTTCAGTTTACGTTTTTTTTAAACTGTGATATCATTTACATAGCCCGTACAGATACATACTGTACGTACGTATGAAACGTTTTACGTGGTTAGGCTCCTATTTATTTTGTTATAGCGAGCGCGGCGCACGTTGTCCCGCCCTGATAATAAAAAAAACCCTTGACAAATTATACACCTAAACTTTCCTCAGGAATCAGTTTATCTACTGGTGAAAGCCGCATGAGAATCCGTTTAGTAGTTTTTGAGTTTATCGCGAACAGAGAGACAGACAGACGTGACAGAGAACTTTGTTTTACAATATGTAGGTGATGATGAAATCTATTTTTTATTACGTTTTAGGCTAAATTACTATTGTAACAACATACATACCTACACCAAACATGATATATGTGTACTACTACAATTTGCGTGAGAAACCAAAACCAGCACTCTGAAAAGCCGTATGTGTTCTAGGAATAATCACGAATTATTATAATCACGTACGCATCTGTGACGCGTAAACTACGAAAGCACAACCAAAGAATAATTGTTCTTTCGTTTTTATACATTTATTTAATTACTCTTTTTTATTGTACATTGCTTGTTGTTTCCTTATATCGTGTGCTTATTCTTTTTCTTTATACGTTCCTAGTATCTACTACTATAATATTGCTAGTATAACATTTTTACCTACTGTAATCCCGTAGTCATGTTCTGTTTTTATCTCATTTAAATATGCCTGTTCGGCTCAGTAAAGGAAATTCGTAAAGTAGCTGCCATAGCGTCTACACAATCAGTTTGAGATCTTTAATGTCTCTCCGTACCATCTGAAAGTAGCAACGTAGTAATACTGTCGCGTGCCGTTTATCACATAATTCCTCCACATGTCAATAAAGTCGCGTCAAAATTATAAGAAATGGTTGGTTGAATTTTATTACTTGTAGATTATTACGCGAAAGTTTTCTACTGTTTCAACAACAATAAACCAAATATATTAATTTATTTTAGATTTGCATAGTCTTCAGTCTTTTAGCTGTCAGCGTGGTTTTATTTTTGGTGTCAAGATTTTCACCTTACGAATGGCGAGTGGTTTCTTTTACTGATACGCAATCCTCGGACCACTCTGAAGTTGCAACAACAAAGGTAATTTATATAATTTCACTTCCGTGTTTATTAAAGTTTTTAGTACTTTCTACGTCTTGAATATATTTAATGAACTATTTACAAATATTACAGACTACTGTTGTGAACGAATTCAGTTTTTGGAATTCCATCTGGTTTTCGTTGGGCTCTTTTATGCAACAGGGTAGTGATATTATACCGAGGTAAGTAATTATAATACATACATACATACATTTATTGATATAGATCATTTCTAATTATTTATTTGACATTATTATTTTAGATCTTTCTCTGGGAGAATTGTCGGCTCAGTCTGGTGGTTCTTCACTTTAATTGTTATAGCGTCATACACGGCCAATCTCGCTTCGTACCTTACTTTAACGCGTATATCGGAGCCTATTCAATCATATAGCAAGATAGCTACCTGTCCAGAGGTATGCATTGTTGTATTATTATGTCTATAGTGTTATATTAGAATACGATAAAACTGTTTGAAATATGTAAACATTATCAGACTTCATATTCGAGCAGTTCTTGTAATTTTTGACTATAAAATTTTTGGGAGTAAATAGCATTATTGTCTCCCATTCTTGGACTTAAATTTTTTCATGTTGCAATGAGTTAAATTATGATTTAACGTTCAAGTTAATTATAAGTATACATTACATGAGGCATGTTATTTTGTCAAACATTTCCAAAAATCTAAAATTTACTATAAGGGAATGAACGCTAAGTTTTATAATTTCTATAAGACATTAACTCCTAGATAATATGAATAGAGAAGCTTACAATATAAAAGCGTGAATGATGTAGTTAATTTGAAATTGGATATCCGTTTTAGGATACAGCACACGGGCAAAGAACAATAGTGTACCAGGAGAACCCAGATGACCGTGGATGGCTTTCTTACCTCTTAGAAAAATCGAGCATTTCAAATGACATTCCTAATGAGCAACCCTGTGAAATGTTGGTTACGGTGACAAGCACTGGTGTTAAAGATTTTGCTGTAGCAGTACCGAAAGGATCTCATCTGCGGTAGGCATTTCTTGAAGTACTTTATCGTGTGTAAAATTTGCGAGTTTGCTTTGCGATTTAAATCTTTTTGATTATAATGACGCAACGCGAATAGGCGCATACTAAATTAATTAAAAAGGTAATGGTGTACAAAATTATGAGTATTTTCCAGGGAAGGCATCAATCTTGCTTTGCAGTCTCTTAAAATGGAAGGCGAAATGCAAAACCTAATGCGTAAATGGTTTACTAAGACTGAATGTAATGTAAAACGGGTAAGCTCACAAACTATTCTTCCAAAATAAATTGACGCGTGTATAAAAAATGACGCAAATGAACACGTGTATTTAATTGTCGTCATAGTAATATTGGAAATCATAACCTAATTATTTAAAAAAATATATTTATTAACTAAAGTAATAAACAATTTAGATCATTGCCTTACTTGGGATGATTGTGGTAGCAGCCCTTTTTTAGTTAAGAGTACATTTAAGGAATAATATTCGAATAACTGGTTACAGGATTCTCAATCAGCGGAGCTTACATTAGGCCAAGTAGCCGGATTGTTTTACGTATTGCTCGGTGGATTGGCACTCGCTTTAGCGGTGGCTCTAATTGAGTTTTGTCAGCATGGTCGTGCCGAAGCTGCTCGAGCCAATGTGTCACTAAGGGCAGCTTTGAGTGCACGAACTCGTTTATCTTCTTCAGCTACGGCACGAGAACATAAGCCGCAAACACAACGTACTCCGCAACGCGAACAGGATCGACTCGGATGGAATGGTGGTGCTTTCACCGGAGTAAGATAATAAAATTAACATATTTTCCGATCCTACGTAAAATACATTTGTTTACTTTTTTTCATTAATATTTTAAACTTTTAAACCTCATTTCATTCAGTGAATAACAGTTTAGAGTCTCAGAAATAACATGATTGAAAAATGATTTAATTCGATGATAACTGTATCTTTCTTTATTTTATTACACATGAGTATTTACAATATGTACAGATAACAACTACTAGTTACTACAATAACAATACTAAGAATTCATAGGAGTAGATTGCTATTTGATTACCTGTAAAAAAATTAATCTATACCATAAGGGATATTTTGGGATATTTTGACAAATATCCCTAACAATCCTCAGCACTCTGATGAGCTCAATGATATAATAACCAAAACACTGTAGATACGTTACAATATATTTTGACAAAACAGATAATACACTAATACACACATGCGTAAAGTAATATTATAACGCCACACTGTCTTAGATAAAATGGGGAAGTAAGATGGCATATCCTCAATATTGGTGGTGAAAAAGAAATAGTTATATGTTGCTTAGATACAGCCATCAAAAGTTAGCTAGTTAATCAAGTTTTGATAAGGCGCTGTCAAAGCACTTATGACATATCTACAGCTTCTTAGTTATAATATCATTGGATGAGCCCATGTAGTTTAAATGATCAGAAAACGTTTTTTCTTTAACAGTACTACACTCCGGCTACCCAGATCGCCCAAGAGGAGACTGCTTTGCATGCCAGTTTCACACAAGTCTGATCCGCGGCTCGGGATGTGGGCACAGTGCGCCGTTCATCCCATTCCAGGCAATTCTCCAGTTCAGTCGACCTCTACCAACTGTAAGCCTATAAACACGGTCGAGCAATTCTTCATTACTTTCGTGTATTTCCTATATTATTTAAATTATTATTTCAATAAATATTGTTTTATACTATTAGTTAACAATCTAAACATTTGAATAAGTTATGACCTAAACGTTACATATCTGTCTATTTCACAATTAAATTATAAGTTAAATCCATCTGTTCACGTTACAAAGTTATATCAGTATCCTATCACTAAAAAGGATTGTCTTATCGAATGATACTCACCACAGTTATATGCATAATGATAAATACATTTTCGTCAAATTGGTAGTAGACGTATCGATATATCAATGTAATAGATTAAATATACTTAGAATCATAATCATTTAATATTAATAGAAATAAATCGATGTGTACTGTTATATTTCACCTTCTCAAAAGTATGCTTTATTTCTTAATTATTATTTTTTCGAACATGTGTATTCTACCAAGTAGTTGAATATCAGGGTCTTACAATAACATGTTTAGTAAGTAAAACTTTTTCAATTAGAGCGAAATAATTTAACATCCTGTAATTCTAAAGTAATGCCTAGCAGTTAGGTAAAGATAAACCTTAATTGTAGTAAAGTTGCCGTTCACGTGTCACGGAAGTTCGCTTTCTGGACCTTTTTATTTAATCAACAGGGCCCCTTTCTACGCCTTGATATATGAAAACTTTGCGATTGCAGCTCTTAACGTTAATTATTAAGGTTTGTAGTTTAAATATATGCGTATATAAAACAATTTAAATGTTGTGTATTTCTTCGAACAGACACGAATAAATTTTCCTTCATTCGATCCAGAGATATCATAATACATAATCCCTTTTTAATTCATCTCCTTTTTACATGTTTATTATGGCGTAATCTAGCACGTTCTTGAAATAATAGTGTATAATTTATGTTTGTGATCTAATTTGATACTATATTCTATACAACTTTCTATTACTGTTGCAATTCTTATCTATTTTTAACTACGCTGTCTTTCTATTTATAATGTCAGTTGTTTAAGCAGTACTATAGCATAAACAGTTTTACTATTCTTAGGTGTGTAACTTACATATAAATGTTTTAGAAATTACAATTGTATATGGCAAAGGAACATTTAAACTCGCTAATTGTTGTATAAAATATTGGTGTAAAAAATCTTGATACCATGTTTCTAATGTCATCTATTCTCTATCTATCTATCAGTATACTATATCGCTATTGGAGTATAAAGACAAAATCTAGTAGACTTATTTCAATTTCTATTTAGTTCTGCACCCATCAGCGCCGGTTTCGAATGGTTTTAATTTTTTTCTGTGAACAGAACTATATTTATTTATTTTTCTATTTTTGATAATATCACCCATTTCACCCTTGACTTTGTACATCCATATCACTCTTACTATATTTGTAAACATACAGCCGACAGACATATTATATTCAATGATTTAATGTAATCATTCGCTACCAATTAACAGACATTAGGTACAAGGTCCCGCCCATTTTGACTATTTATTATTCGATTTTAAGAATACACTGAAGTATTCAATTTACAATATTTGAACAAACCTGATCACTGTATTATTATTATAGAACAATAAAGAAAGTCAAGTTTATTAAAAATTAAAGTAATATTTTCTTCCGACAAACGATTTTTTCCTCAAATTACTGAATATTATTAACTTATTTATTATTCAAAATACATCTTACCATTTTTCCTAATGATTTATTTAATTTTAAAACGTCTACATAACATTTTTGTATGAATATCATTTGTAAATAAATAATTTTTGTTTTTGCGCACCTTAGGTTTACTAATTAACTAATTGTATTATGTATATCATTCTGAAGTATTATTATTATAAGTCACTGTGTGATACGACATAACTTCTAATTTACTTTTTATAAATATTTAATACATTATATGTAATATGTCGCACAGCTATAACAAAACCGTTGCAACCCGAAAATTGCGTGAATTGAGATTTTAATTTATTTTAATAGAAAGAACATACACCTGAGTAAAACAGTTATAAAAATACCTCTAAACTGAAGCGAGAAGTAGCGCTCTAAATCAACTTTTAATGTACTACTAACTACTTATATCGCCCACCAACATCGCATTATTTTTAGTTTCAATAAAGAGCGGGTGAAGATGTATCAATATATCATGTAAATTACATTATAAAGCAAAGTACTTTTATTAGTCTAATTTTTAATAAAAAAAAGCGTGTGTGTACTTATGTACACGCGTTAGAAGTTATACTTCTTTGGCGTAACAAGATAAAAATCTTTTCAAAAATTTATCTTTGGCCTTATTCTACGTTTGTAGAAAAAAACGACACTAACAATAGAAAAAAGGTATTCTAATACATTGAAATTTTTAATACAAAGAGATACAAACAACAAATACAAATAAATAAAATGTTGACGATACCTAACTTCAGGGTGTCGGTTTTGCCTGACGGTGTACGCGCGCATCGTAAAAATTAACTCTCATCATTTTTCCCTAACGCGCCAAAAGAAATATAACTTCAAAAATGCAGTTTCAACGAACTTTCAGTACATAGCAAGAAATCAATTTTTCCTGGATTCTGAAAAAGTGATTTTTTGATTTACGACAGTATTGTAATAGCAGTGCGACGTATGTAAGTTGTTATAATATTAAATCTTTAATAATATAGTGATATTTGTGTTTTTTTGTGATTCTGATATTATTCTTGTTATATTGCGTAAAATATATTTGAAGTTCTAATATATATATTGTTTAATAATCGAAAATATGTATAAGATGTAATTTTAGATTAGCGTGATCATGCCCAAGGCAAATATTGATTCTAAGTAAATCATATCAAGGAAAATACTCTGTGTTAATAGACTTTGTCGCTTATAATTTAATTTTAAGCATCAATGAATTTACTTTTGTACAAGAACTTACGAAATTAGGTTACGCCTCCGTCCTAAAAGTTCTTTGACATTTATAAGTCTTATAAATGCATCAGCCAATGTAAATTTTATTTATGATATTGGGTCACAAAATAGCACAGGAAGTTCTTGTAGTATTTTATATGTTTAGTTCGCAATATTTATGTGGTTTTATTGCGATGTGTATTTTATGTACTGAGAATAAACATTGTTTATGCAGCACGGACTAAGTCGAACACTTTATATGCAATATTATATTTAACTCTCAATGATTTCAACGTAATTAAAGATGACTAATGTAAAAGGAAATTTAAAAAACAGTTCGGCTGTATCCGTCCGTAAGTGGAAACTGGAAATATTTCTGTCTGGTTATTTTTAAATAAAAATGATTCTTCCACACTTAGATGTTCGGAGCCGGTGTATACAATAGCCTGTTTTAATTACCGCCACTATAATTTTTGACTCCAATATTTATTTAAAAATGTAATCATATTTTATTAAGTTACTCTGTGAATCTCTTTTGGTAGTGCTAAAATTTTTCTGTGTAGCTTAAATTACTATAGAAATTAAAGTATGATAAGATTAGTATTAATGTTATATTTCAAATGACTGATTTACATAATCGTTTCATTGAACGTAGTGTTTATGTATTAAGGTATATTTAATGTTATCGTTAATGTATTGTCTAATGAAATTCACAAAATGTGTATTAGACATTTATCGACTAGCGAGTACTTGACATGTCTCTGACGTGGGCTATTTAATTAATATTAAAACGGTATTACGGTAACAAACCGATCTGTGTACGCTAATTAAATGTTGATTATAAACGTATATCATAATATAATAAACTTTAAAAATATATTCGTGTTTCACTTAAATCTTCTATCCGCCTCTTCCTTTATATTCCTAGAACAAATAATTTTGATATACAATAAATTAATGAGTTATTTTTCACTTCGATAATAATGTTAGTGCTGTATAAGTTTAACATTAATAATTTATATAATTTGAGTGTTAAAAGACAAAAATTTAGTCGGCTTACTACACAAATAATTTCAGTTAGAGATCTTATATTTATTAAATACATTGCATCTATTAGTGACAAAAGGAAAAGGAAAACATGTTGTGCCGACCCTACTTAGGTGGGATAAGGGTAAGAAGATGATGATGATTGCATCTATTAGTTACGTGCAACAGAGTTAAACTAGAAAAAAACAGGTGTGCAGTTTATATGCGATAAAAATGAAATCTTACGAAAATATCCATATAAACTATAATGAATTCTATCTCATTCTCTTGCACGTTAAATCCCATAGATGTACTATATCGGTGTTATTACAAAAAAGTTAAATACGTATTGAATACTTTCTTTCAAAAGGTTTCGAATTAAATGCACCGCGGTCGCTGTATGTTCGCCATATTTCTCTTTTGTCTTACTTTGATTACGTTACATTAGACTTGCGAAAAAGGATAACACGACTTGGCCTCGGGCGAACGCGGTGCATTTAATTCGAAACCTTTTTAAACCAAGTATTTAACTTTTTTGTAATAATACCGTATATGTCTAGCTCTTTTTAATATCCCTTTTTTGTTCCATCGGCTCTTTCATTTCATCGAGTTTCAAATCACAACGAGGCTATAGAAGTTTTTACCTTAACATTAAATAACTATTAAATATATAATTAACAATAGTTATTTAATTCAGGCCCTGCAAAAGTTTTTATATGCGTTTCGCCGTAGCTTCGAACCCAAATAAATATAGTCGCGTACAATTGGTTTGTCTCATTAGTCCCATCATGAATTATTCGTACTCTAAGTGATATATGCTTAGAATTATATGTGATGAGTTGGAGAAACACGTTCATAAACGCTAGCTTTATGCTAATTGCCAGTCCAGCTGAGCAGACACCAAGTCCGGTGAAACTATCTAGGCCAAGATCCTTTAGTCAATTGGCAAAGAAACATTCATAAATCATTTGTTGTCGTTGTGGCCGAGCGGTGGAATATCAATTCGAAATTTGTAGGTCCGAACACCGGCATGTACGAACAAGTTTTTCAAAATTGGCGGACATTTACTAGATAATTTAAATGATAACTAACTTACTGTAATAAACAAGTTATTAAATTACAGTAGAGTCTCATTAATCTGTCGCTTTGAAAACCAGGGAGTGTTGGATTGTATAAAAAAGCTATAGAATTTTTGGAGGTTATACTGATACCGATGCGAAAGTAGAGAGCGTAGGGTGCCGGATTATTGGACATATCGGAATATTGGTGTGCCGAATTGGAGACACTCTACTGTATAATTAAAATAACATTATTGACTGAAGGCGCAGGAAAACCAGGAATGTCGTAAGAAAACATGAACCTACGAAATGTTTTTGTAATACGTATTAGGGAAAATATAGAACTGTGGAATTCTCGGAGTATGAAATCGCCAATACGTCCTGAACGTAGTAATTATGCCCATACCTTCAGGAAAACGCCTTTTGCTCTGTAGTCGGTCTCTTACAGGCTGATGTGAGTGAGTGTGTGAAATTTCTTAGCAAAGACAATAACCCAACAAAGACAATAACACAAGACAATAACACCCTCTGATAGAAAACCGACGAGAAGTAACAGTGCTTGCATTGTTGCGTTTCGTTAGGTCAGTGAGAGCGCCGGAGGCCCACCTCCCCTCCCCTCTCCTCCTCTCCCTCTCACTCCCCTAATCCCTTCCCCCCAAAGGGTGGAAACGCACTTGCGACACCTCTGGTGTTGTTAGTGTCCATGGACGATGGTGATCACTTAACAGCGGGTCACCCACCAGTTCGTTTGCCACTTATGATATAAAAAAAATATATAAGAAAGCATTTAAAAATATCATCACCTACTAGCTGAACATACCATAAACTGGCTGCTATTAATATTATCATTCATATAATTTATTAATAACAGTAAAGCTAAGTACATCTACGTGTAATAATATTCCTACCAAAATTCATTACACACACCTATAAGCGTTCAAGAAGAAATAATACCTGATTTAATTAACGAGGCTCACGTGCCTCAATATAACGAGTATATTGGTTAAATTGAGGCAACAACACAAACATCGGTATAAGGCTTATTAGTACAGAATATTAAATACCTGTAGTTGTTATCGGTAAGTTATATTAATAATTTTCCGAGGATATTGATGCTTGTTAGGTATAAATTACTTGTATCACACAATTTGTTCTTTTCACTTATTATACAAGCTTAATATGTAATATGTAAGCTGTTGTTTTTACACAATTAAACTTACGACTGATTGCAATGAAATAAATATACGATAAAAATTCATTGGGATGTAAAGGAGGACATAAGTTACTTATTTTCCGAATATAATGAGATATAGGCAAAACATGACACGCGAAGATGCTAGTAGGTTACATAATTATATTGTTAAAGATGGAAAGCATCAAAAAGTATCCGTTTTCAATTATCATTCAATGCAACATAGATAAAATATTACGGTAACAGAATATACATTAAGAGGTTCCACTAATCGATACACAAGTGGCAGACTTTAAGAATAGTGATACCAGTGTTACTGCCATGATGATACTTTTTTATATAATAGGAGGCAAACGAACAGGTGGGTCACCTAATAACATTAATCACTTAACAAGTGATCACCCCCGTCCATAGACACTAGTAGCACCAGGGGAGTCGCAATTGCGTTGCCAGCCTGTGTTTCATAATCATCATCATCATCTTCTTACCATTATCCCACCTAAGTAGGGTCGGCACAACATATTTTCTTTTTCCACTCTCTCCTTCAAATGTCATCTCAGTATTCACAACTTTTACATACATATCATTTTTCACACAATCCATCCATACCTTTTTTGCTCTTCCTCTACTCTTATATCCGTCCACCATCATTCTCAAAACTGTCGTATTAACATGGTTTTCATCTCTCCTCATTGCATGCCCATACCATGCTAATCTATTATTCCTCAACTTCTCTGTCACTGGTGCTATTTTCAAACTTACTCTGATATACTCATTCTTAATCTTATTCATTCTAGTCACACTAAATATCCACCTTAACATTCGCTTCTCTGCCACATGTAATTTTCTCTCATCCATCTCTTTCGTAGACCAGCACTCAGATGCATAGAGCATGACCGGTCTTATAATAGTTTTATAAACCTTCTCCTTGAGTTTCAAAGGCATTCGTGGGTCAGAAGCTACCCCAGACACATTTCGCTATTTCATCCACCCTGCAATTATTCTATTCCTCACGTCCTTATCTATTCCGCCGCCATTTTGGATCAATGAACCGTGATACCGGAAATTGGTGCAGCCTGGTAAGGATACACCATTTAAGGCTATACGAAAAAAACTTGATGTACCACCGAAGTCGCAAAACAAATGTTCAGTTTTTGTTCTACTAATTTTCAAACCAACATTCTCCAGTTCTGCAGTTGAACTAATCAAAGAGACACTAATACAACTGGCATACTATATTAAATTAATATGTAATTAATAAAACAATTTTAAGTACAATAATAATATCGTAAGGTTTGCTCACTGTAGAAGCTTCACTACATTTAAAACGATGTTTCAGTAATAAAACAAAACAAAATCAGAAAAAAGGTGCAGCCAAAGAATCTCCAGAAAAAAATAATGCTGAAATACATCACCGAAACAACAACAAAATCATCATGAACGTTAAACTACGGAGAAGATTAAATGAATAAAACGAAGGCAAAACAATTAACTTGCTGTATGTGGGTAGAGGATCATGTCGGGAGGAGGCTCTGGGTCCAACCGATATAAATCTCAATACAGAAAACGGCTATCGTTATCTTAGAACAAATCTAGGCTTGATCTTACACGAACGTTTCACGTTTCCATTAACTCCCATTATGGTACATTAGCTGTTACCCGCGGCTCCCCTCGGCGCTTTTTTAAATCGTATTAAAGAAATATAAAATTGTGAGTAGGCGTGTCCATTGCAGAATTGTACATTGCATCTCTTGTCTAAGTGTGATCCACTGAAGCCTACACGAAACCGGATTCTGGGAAAACATGTATTGCCTCCGGATGAGGTACAGATGCTCTCAACCAAAAAAGTCCTGCAGTTCTTTAATACTATAGGTATACGCGGAAAGCTTTAGTAATATGGGGCGATCACAATATATCAATACTGGTCGCAGTGATATAGAACCAAGACCTGCATAGCCCCTTTTCCAGAATAAAAAAAAAAACATTGCAGAAATGCTTTGAAAAAACATTAGTAAGTACGACACGCACGCCATCTACTATAGATTGTAACGTGTGTAGTATTAGATTAGATATGTGAATATTAACAGTGTACCGAATGGGATGGGATTTACCATCACAAACATACCTGGAACTTTAACCTACTATATACCAAACTCACTGCTCACTAACGCTATATAAGAAAATAATGAAAATTATAAGCTATACATTATCGAACAATACATCTTAAATCTTTTATTTTAAAGATAGATATAATATGCCCGTATTGTCGATATACTTATGTGATTCTTATACGTTACTATAATCACTGAGTTATGTATCAGATTAGGCCCCCCTCGGCAGCGGCTCAAGCCTAGGTCCGTTCCCTCGGCGTGGAGCCCTTGAGTGCGCTGCTCGCGCGATACAGTGACACAAAATCTTACATCACTGCGACAACATTACACATATCACCTCCACACATGTGCACGCATAGACGCTTACACATGCAAGTGTAACGGGCCGCAAATGTCCGTGCGCTGCGAGCTGCCCAGCGTGCGTGCGTGCGGCCATGCTCGGTAGTGAGGATAACTGGAATGCAATGGCCTCCTTCTGCGAGACGACTTCCTCGTGGCGGTGGAGAGGGTCCGTGAGCAAGACCCTCAAAGTGACCGTCTCCGCCAACGAGGGACGGGCAGGAGGAGGCGTTAGTTTCCTCCTCCCACTGTAACCGGACCAGGGAAGATGGGTCGGGGGGCCCATCTTCCCATTGCACAGGTCCGGCGGACGGAGGGGATGGCCAGTGTGTACACTGTTGTCTCCCAACAAGACGGGGCCCGGCAGTGGCGCTTTTGCTGCTGGGCCAACCGCTGGGGCGGCACGATGAAGTCTATAGAGATCTCGTGCCGCCCCAACTATAGCGGAAGACGTACACCGTGGGGTTTTAGTCCGTGCGAGTCGGACATAAATCACCCTCTACCCCAAGATACATAAAGGATTTCCCCACGATAAAAAAAAAAAATATATATATATATAGGTCGCGAATTGCATGTATCAGGCAACAGCCTTCTTTTTTTTTAACATGGGGAAATCCCTTATGGATACGCCACCCTCCCGGGGGAGAGGGTGGGTTATGTCCGAGTCGCACGGACTAAAACCCCACAGTGTACCGACAGACCGTTTTGTGGGGGCGGCAAGGGATCGAACAAGCTAATCAACCTTGTAGAGCCGCCCGGCGGAAGGTGACCGCCGGGCTCCTACCTATAGAGGGACAGACCGGGTACACACCGGCTGCCCCCCCTCGTCCGCCGGACCCGTGCAATGAAGAGATGGGCCCCCCGGCCCATCCCCTCAGGTCTGGCTACGGTGGCAGGAGGAGTTGGGCGAAGCACCTTCTCCTCCTGCCTGTCCTCCTTTGGCGGAGACGGCCACTTTGAGGGTCTGCCTCGCGGGCCCTCTCCGCCTCCTCCTTCTGCGAGATAACCTCGTTCCCACGGCCACCGCCAGAATGCGGCGATCAGGCAACAGCCTAAGCCGAGGCTTGCCGTGCACCCTAAATAAAATCGACTGAGTGCCTTACGCGCTCTCTCTTTAGTAGTCCGGTAAAGCTGTTAAGACCTTACTAGGTCAACAGCATAGTCAGTTCGAGAAAAAAAAGCATTGAGTTATGTAGAAGCAAACGCGATAAATAAAACAATATAGCCGCCAAATTGACCAAAAAGATGATATAATTCATATTACATACAAATATATGACTTTCAATTATGTATATTTATTCTTAGAGTCCAGTAAGGCACACGTCTTACGCGGTTTTAACATATTTTTGATCAATTTCACACGAACGAATGCACAGTAGCAGTTAATCACTACATAGTATACCAATTCAAATAAAAAAATAATTATTAAAATCTGTTCACAATTGACGAAAAAATCGATTAACATACATAAAAAATACATACAATCGAACATAGTAACCTCTTCCTTTTTCGAATTCGGTTAAAAAGAAAGTCCTTTGTCAGTTTATCTGTTCACGATAAAGTCAAAAACTACCGTTTTCATGCCGTTTTCACTTGTAGATAGAATGATGATTCATGGGGAAGGTTTAGGTATAATTTGTCTAGGTTTTCATTTTATTATCGGGAGCGGGAAACGTCTTCCGAGCCCGCTAGTTATCTGCCCGTAAAAGCCCCGTGAAAGTCGGTCCAATCAATTAGGAGATAGTAGGATATTGCGGACAAAGTCTTGAGAAACAAAATAAAATAGTTACTTCTTATAAGGTGAGTTATCTTCCAGTGAAAGTCCCGTGAAAATCAGTTCAAGCATTACGGATATTCCACTGCGGCCGAAGGCGAATAAAAAACCTAAATTACTTTTTATAAGGTCTGTTATCTACCAGTAAATACCCCGTGAAAATCGGTCCAACCATTTTGGAAATAGCCATGCGGACGAAACCGCGGACAAATAAAATAGAATATGTCAACTGCTATAATTTCGGCTATCTGGCAGTAAAAAGTAAAATTACCGTTAAAATTGGTCCAGCCGTTTTGTAGATTACCCTAAACAAACAAACAAACAAACAGAGAAATATACTAATATAAAAATATAGACAAAGTATAAAGATTTTTTTTTGTGTTCATCTTAGCCTTAGCCATTCATCAAAAAGTTGTTATTTTAATTGTACATACATAAACTTTATTTTTATAATACGTAATAGAGAACAAATAAAAAATTAGAAATAAAAGTAGTATAAACTTTTTCCATAGGAAAACAAAATAAACTTCGAAAATGTTTGCGATAGAAACTTACCACGTTACCATGGCAACGTATATAATACTAACGCTAACGAAATCTTTATTTGAACAATTTTGTTTTATGATTATGAAGACTATGAAGATAATAATGATGGATAAAATAATGTACGACATATTATGTAGAAAATTTGGCGCTTATGCCTTTATTGTAACTTAGACATGGAAGAAAATTGATTAAAGGATATATAAGAAATACCTATATTGACAACTTCAGAATTGGCAGTATGGATTAATTCCTTCGCCTGTCCTATTGAACGAATATTATTACTACTACTAACGAAATCTCTCAAAAGGAAAAAAGTGCCCGATTTTGAAACGTTCTTCATTGGTGCTCTGCTTCTATTGGTCTTAGCGTGATGATATATAGCCTGTAGCCTTCCTCGATAAATGAGTTATTTAAAACCGAAGGATTTTCTCAAATCGGACTGGTAGTTCCTGAGATTATTAATTACTTTTTTAAGGTCTGTTATCTACCAGTAAATACCCCGTGAAAATCGGCCCAAAGTAATGCGGACGAAGCCGCGGACAAATAAAGTAGAATATGTCAACCGCTATAATTTCGGTTATCTGGCAGTAAAAAGTAAAATTCCCGTTAAAATAGGTCCAGTCGTTTTGGAAATTACCCAGGACAAACAAACAAACAGACAAAATATAATAATATAAAAATATAGACAAAGTATAAAAAAAGTTTTTTTTGGTCATTTGTAGCCATATCCATTCATCAAAAAGTTGTTATTTTAATTGTACATACACAAACTTTATTTTTATAATACGTAATATAGAACAAATAAAAAATTGGAAATAAAAGTAGTATAAAATTTTGAATACGAAAACAAAATAAACTTTGAAAATGTTAGCGTTGATACTTACCACATAACTTCAGAATTGGCAGTATGGATTAATTCCTTCGCCTATGAACTATTTGAATAGGAAAAAAAAACTTTGAAAATGTTAGCTTTGATACTTACTACATAACTTCAGAATTGGCAGTATGGATTAATTCCTTCGCCTGTCCTATTGGACGAATATTATTACTACTACTTACTACGTTACCATGGCAACGTATATAATAATAACGTAATCGCTCAAAAGCAAAAAAAGTGCCCGATTTTGAAACATTCTTCATTGGTGCTCTGCTTCTATTGGTCTTAGCATGATGATATATAGCCTATAGCCTTCCTCGATAAATGAGCTATTTAAAGCCGAAGGATTTTCTCAAATCGGTAGTTCCCGAGATCATAGCGTTCAACCAAACAAACAAACTCTTCAGCTTTATATATCAGTATAGATATGTTCAATTGGAAAAACTACTTCCAAAAAATCTGTATTCCAGGTGTGACTGTTCTTTAGAAGCCCATAACTTGCCAAATAAACGTATTAGAAAAAAAAATTATGCATTCACATTCATACCTACTAGAAGTCCAAATAGACTGAATATGAACGAATTTCAAAACCTCACCTTTTTTTCGTTGTCCGCTTCACGTGAAATGCCCCACTTTGTGATAATTGATTAACGATATTTTCATAGTAAGTACTAAGTTATGCCGGACTATGCTTCACCGGACTACGGTTAGTAGTCCGGTGAAGCTGTTAAGGCCTTTCTAGGCCAAAAGCGTAGTCAGTTCGAGATAAAAAAAACTAAGTTATGCGTCTATCCGACACAAAATACATATAAGAGTTGTTAAGGTTTGTATGCTTGGTACATATATATGTTTCAATAACTCATATAAGTATGAATATGTAGCTAAGCTTAGGTTAGCTCAGACAGGTCGCGAATTGCATGAGTCAGGCCCAACCCAAGTCGAGCTGTGCCGTGCGTCCTTGAGCTAGTTGTCAAAATAAAATCGGCTGAGTGCCTTAAGCGCTCGCCTTAACAGTCCAGTGAAGCTGTTAAGACCTTGGTAGGTCTTAGGGTAATCAGTTCGACAAAAAAAAAACTAAGTTATGCAATGCAAAAAACTCGAGGTAGTTATAAGGACTGCTGACAGAAGCGAAACTCAAAACAATAAAATAGCTGTGTTATCTTTTGAATTTTTAAATAATTATAGTGTGAATTATTTACATTTCATAATTTGTATATTGAAATTATTAACATTAGTGTCTGGTTTTCATATGTATTGGCACTCAGAGTAATAATTACATACATTTTTATACGGCTTATTAGTAAATCAAACGTATGATGGGCTGCAAAATCTCAATACAAAATATGAATTATAGATATTCACAGGCCGCTATACTAGTCGCTAGTTTTGAGGTAAATGCAATACGGTCGGGCCCGCTTTACTAGTATGTTGCTGTCGAAACCATGAGTTTTTCTCCTGTCAAAAAACCGCTCGACGCTCCTAAAGAAGTTTTCACTTCATAAAAAGATAATCGCTTGACAAACAAAGGAGAACAAAGTACTAAATTATATCTTGACTTAGCGTATTGCGCTTATGAGGCTTGTAATACTAGCGACGTGTAGTAACTGTGTACGACCTGTGTAATATTGATATTTTGCAGCTCATCATTAGGTTTTATTGATTAATAGACTTTAAATGTATGTATATAATTATTGTTTCGTATGCCAATAAATGTAAAAACCGGGCTAATGTTAATAATTTCAATATAATCATTATGATAATTAAATAATTCACATATAGTTAATTTAAACATTCAAATTATTTCATAGTTTTAAGTTTTCACTTCTGTCAGCAGTCCTTATTACTGCCTCTACTATTTTGTCTTTAGTGTCTGTTGACAGGGTTTATCAATAAATATTTGAAAATAGTTTCTTTATTTGATAGCACTGACTATATTATTTCTTTAAAAACGAGTGAATGAACAACGTAAATGAACAAAAGAAAAAGATATATTTTTTGCGATACAAATCTTTATTAAAAAAAAAAACCACAATCATGATAAAACTGAAATAATTAATTATGGTCTAATTTCAAGCACTGGGTGATCACTAGTATACTCGTATATCAAATAGTTCACAGGTCAAGCAATCTAATGAACTTACCGAGTCGACTAAACAACACAAACCAACACCGATATGCTAGACAGATGATATAAGTTTTCAATCAACTGGAAACTGCTTGCGTTTGTCTGTGACTATATTGAATGCTTTCAAAGGGAGTACGATTGCCCTCCACAAACAAATGTCAAGGGACAATGAAATCGAAGTCGGACAGACGATTTTGAACATGACGTGATAATCCTATAGAACGGAGAAACCCATTGATGTCCTACATTATATCAAATGACATTTACTACCAAAGTACTAATCATTTATATGACTTCCACATAGATCAGTTTTACTTAATTACAACTAGTTTTGTTCAACAAATGTAATCAAAAACATTGATGTTTTTAAATACATGTCGGAGAGAAATAGTCGGTACCCAGTGATTGTTAATTATGTAACCCAAAACATCCGTTAATTATAATAATTTAATACAATTCGGTTTATTATAATTTTACTATAATGGAAATGAGTAAAAGCATATTTAATGGTTTTGTTTACTGAAGGCTTAGTCGCCTGTGCGAATATGTCGCCAGAGTAACATAATACTTTTTTTATAATATAGGAGACAAACGAACAGGCGAGTCACCTGATGGTAGGTGGGTAAGTGATCACCACCGTCTATAGACACTAGCAACACCAGGGGAGTTGCAAGTGCGTTGCCAGCCTTTCTTTAGAATCGTTATTGTTTGCAAATCGATGAAAAGAAAATGCTTCATGACAAGAGACAAATGCATATATCAATAGGATCTATTTATTAGATTTTATGCTTCTAATTCAACTGATTGATAATTATATAAAGAAAAGTCATGTTGCCGTAGCTCAATTATAACGTACATTATACGGACCGAAGACATCGGTTCGGAACCTAAGGAACGTTTTTTAAGAAGTGTAGGGAGTTGAAATATATCTTAAGTTTTTAGCTAAACTGGCTGCTATAGCACAAGGAAAGTTTCACCAAAATCCATCAAGTGTGTTAACTACAACATTTTTAACTTTCGGCCTTTATACTGGAGATCCCCTTGCGTTTTATGGGACAAAAAGGTGAGACCAAAATCCTAGATTTATACTACTTTATAATATTAGCTATCACTGTTTTAAATTTCGTCAAAATTGGTTCAGTGTTTTCCGAGTGATACGCATACAGAGGGACAGACAGACAGACAAAAATTGTAAATAAATTATTTAAGTCCACCCCGATTATTAATTAAAAAAAAAATTAATGTACAGATTTGACCCAGTTACACTTTTATTATATGTAACCTATATACATATAATAAAAATGAAGTGTCTGTATGTAATATAAAAATTTTTTTTTACTGATTGCGTCTATACACGTTACTGATAACAAAAATGCAATTTTTAATTTTTTGTCGGTCTGTCTGTCTGTCTGTTTGTTCCGGGTAATCTCCAAAACGGCTCCAGCGATTTTGACGAGAATTTCACTGACAGATAGCTGAAACTACAGCGGGTTACTTAGGCTACTCTAAATTAGACTAGATGTTAATCGCGGCTTCGTGCACCGATTTTTACGGGATTTTCACCCGCAGATAGCGGACATTATAAAAAGTAATTTAATCTATTTTAATTTAGACTAGCTGTTAACCGTGGCTTCGCCCGCAGTGCTATCTCCACAACAGTTCGACCAATTTTTACGGATATTTCACCGGCAGCTAGCGGACATTGTAAAAAGTAACTTAGTTTATTTTAATTTAGACTAGCTGTTAACTGTGGTTTCAGCTGCATTGCTATCTCCAAAATGGTTGGTACCGATTTTCACGGGACTTTCACTGGTAGATAGCTGACCTTATAGGAAGTAATTTGGGTTATTCTATTTTAGACTAGCTGTTACCCGTGACTTCATCCGTATAAAATTTTATGATAATAAATATATTGTTCACTGTAAACATGTGCATAAGATGCGCGTTGTACTGGACTCGAAGAATAAATATAATTGAAATTTATATATCTATATATGTAATTTGAATTATATTGTCTTTTCAGACATTTTGGCAACCATTTTGTTTTATTTCTCGCGCTTTGACTACATAACTCAGTAACCATAGTAACATATAAGAATATTGTATCGAGTTCTATGGGCACTATTTAAATTGTCGAATATTAAAAACTGCTTAGACAGATATACAGTTTTATATCTTGATTTATATTTCTGCATGGTTTCAAGACGTCAGCTCATTCATTGTATACAATTCAACGTTATAATTATTAATAGTAATTTTGAAGATAGAAGGCGTATTTCTAAAAATATTACCATAAACGTATTACTTATTAACAATATGGGCATATTATATTATCATAATAACATTTTTAATTCATTGTTTCATTAGTTCCTTATATAGTGTAAGTGAGCACTGAGATAGTCAAGGTTCCAAATGTACTGCTGATGATAAACCTCTTTTGATACACTGTTAGTATTCATATATCTAACGTTACGTTACACGTTACTATAAGTAGCGTGCGTGACGTACTTACAATTATTTTTAAAGAGAATTTCTATAATTGTACATAGTCTCACAATTTTATATTTTTTTAATAGAATTTTTTTAAAGTCTGTGGATCTGCGGGTACTGCTAGTGTAATAAATAGCGGGCCCGACGTCATCACGTCAAAAACTGACGCCAATTTTGGTTTCTTTTTGTTGCGTCAATATAGTGTTTGAAAAGAAATGGACAATTTGTCTAATACTTAATAAATAATTAATATATTTAGTTATTCCTAATTATTAGATTTGTATTCCGTGTTATGGCGCTCGCGACCCCGTGTCTCAGCTAAAAAATCGAAAGCTATTCCTAAGCCTAAGTCGAGTAAGGTAAATTATGTTTATCATTTAAAAAATATAGAACTTAATAAAAGAATATAAGAAAATATTAATTACCTTCACCATCTAATGTTTGATAATAGTCTCTAAAGCCTAACGTTTGTAATTTTCCTGGTATATCTTTACTAATATTATAAAAAGGTAAAGTTTGTGACGTTGTGAGTTTGTGAGTTTGTGACGTTGTAGGGGGTAATCTCAGAAACTATTAAACCGATTTTGAAATCACGCTAAGGCCAATAGGAGCGGAGCAATAATGAAAAATGTTTTAAAATCGGGGTATTTTTCATAAACTAACTATTCTACGCGTGCGAAGTCGCGGGCAGAAGCTATTAACTAATTATATTATCTATAATCTATACTAATATTATAAAGAGCTAAAGTTTGTGAGGTTGCAGGGTGTAATATCTGGGGAGTTGGAGAAAAATTGTCGAACGAAAACGTTTCTTACCAACGCTGCCTTAACGATGAGAGATATATGATTGAGTTCTAGAGAAAAGTTGTAGCTTGACAATGTCTATTACCACCCAACAAAGTGGGCACGGGTCGGCTAGTAATATAATATATAATAATCAATATTTATTTGTTCGTTTCCTTTGTGTTGGAATACCGTACATCCGATTGCAATACAACTTAGCATATACGCTGTTGAGGGCACATAAAATTACATAGGGTACTTAGGACAAATGTAAGACGAACATCCGCGAGTAAAATCTAGTTATAAGTAAAATAGAAGATGAAATGTCAATCTATTATCATGTGTTTACCGTCCTATCAAATTAGCCAATTAGTCTATGATTAACATCGAAATAATTGCAGCAATTATAGTTCACATAATCAATACATCGTTTGGACAATATATGATTAAGCCGAACATTGCATATTCACCGCCCTCGTGTCATGAGATGATTTGACGAAATTGTTTCGAAATCTGGTGCGAATAATATATATATTTATTAGAAGTCGATTGTTAACATTAGTCCTGATTTAATATAGGGGTATATGTTATTTAATTAACGAATTATTGAAGTTCGAAATTGAAGAATGACATAGTTAATATCAATATTCCATTTCTAACTTATAATTCTGGTTATATTGTCTATATAGACCATTACCATTATTTTTATTTATAACTACCGGGACCGGCAGATGTCCCGCGCTGATTATTAAAAATCCTTGACAAATTATATACCAAAACGTTCCGCATGAATGACTTTATTCACTGGTGAAAACCGCATGAAAACCCGTTCAGTATTTTTTTAGTTTATCGCAAACATAGAGACAGACTAGGAGACAGGTAGGGGGCATTGTTTTATACTATGTAATGATAAAAATATTTGTCATAAACATTTTGTAGTGTACATACCCGTGACGCCTTTAAGTAATTTTCTATTATAAAATAAATCTTTACGAAAAAGTGATTCAACTGACCAGAATTCATATATAAAATAATCAATTATTCAAACATTTAAAATGATATAGTAATAAATGTAGTTATATATCAGGAATACTGCAACAAAATAATATAATTAGTTTTTAGACCTTCCTATTTACGAATGATAAGAAAATGCTTATATCGAAAAAGTTAATTGAAAACATTTGAACAAAACTCAAGGCCGCTACGTACACTTCTCACTTAATGAATATTTATATTAAAAAATATTTCCCCAGATGTTGTCTAAATATAAAAGCGTCAAACCGAGGGTGGAATTCTAAAGAATTATTATTTGGCAACGACGTCTGTTAAGTGAGAGCAATAATAATTCTTAGCTAGAAACATGGCAATAATGGTGTAGGTCAACACCATCTGCCGCCTTCTGATTTATGACATCTTCGGGGAAAAAAGCGTTCTCCAGCACTCGGCTCTCAGTTCGTTTCTTGCCTTTGTACAAATGACGAAAAAAGATTTTAGCACATTTCAGCTAAACTTAGCGACCACTGCCCCTTACTGCGTTCTTACTTACACCCACACATCTTGAAATCGTCATAGTCCGATATTGAGTAGATAGATAGACTTACTTTTTTCTTTGAAGGGACACGCACAAAGGATGATCGTTCTGTCAATGATTGCCGTAATCTTGAAGAGAACGACTCGACCACAAGAACATAAAGTCTAAGCGTTATTTTTGTTATTCGTTCCAGATACGAACTCGTTCAGTCCGTATTTATATTATTTTTCACTCGAATATACCTTTTGTAATTTATCTTTTGTAACTCGTGATATATGTTCAAAATATTGTGAAAAAGTCTGAATGTTCCTCTTGTTCCGATTAAAATTTAGTTTTATGACGCGGGTAATAAATAGTCAGTTTACTTCCATAAAAAGATCATGTAGACCAAAAATCATTCGAAAATAAATAAATGTTGTAATAATATAATATATAATATAATAATAATAATGTAAATAAACATTGTAATTCGTTTAGGTATACATTTTATATACAAAAATATCTAAGTCTTGCTTTTATTACAATTTTATCGTTCCCAATAATCATAAGAAGTTAATGACTATATTGATTACGATTACACAATTATTCAAGAAAAAGCATCACCTAAAATCATATAGGAATTGTGTATCAACAAAATAATAGTAGGAATAATAACTATCGAAAAAGACATAAAAAATAAATATTCGTAAAAATCTGAGCGTACCAGTTGACGTGGTTTTCGGAAACAACAAACCAGCACATTATAGAAAAAGCTAATTGTTTCTTGGGTTTCTTAATACAATTTAAATGTAGTATAATGTATCGTGCATTGATTTCGTGTCAAGCGTGTCAAGCCAAGTTCAAGCTACGGTAAGTGCGCATTACCGTGTGTATATTTATTTATTATTTATTTATTTATTTAATAAGAACTTCACAGCACAATCATGATATTTTAAAAACATATGAATATAATTACATAGTGCCAATTATGAAGTAATGCGTTTTACATTTCGTATATGAGACATTACGTGTATGAGTTTGATATTACACGAACCATTTGTATCCACTTTTCACCTCTTCATATCTCAAAAACTATTTCACATAAACATGTCAAATTCTGCCTATGTATTCAGACTTGCGTGATATATATGTACTCCAGATTTTATAAACACACATCAAACAGTTATTTAAATATTAACGTCTAAAAATCGTCACTATTGTCACTGACTGACCTAAATTCTACGCTAGTTTTATATGACCTAGAAAATTCATATTTGACATCTAGATAGGTAGTTGGGTAAATTCAAAGGATATATATATATATATATAGTATTATATAGTATAGTATAACTAGTGTCTTTTATCATTTTATTATAATTTTTCAATTAATTGATTCTATTGGGAATACTTACTTATATCGCCTGTAATGTAAGAATAGCAATCAAAATTGATGACAGTTGGTCTTTATTATGTGGATTTTATGGTCTTGTGAATATATAACGAGTGAAATACCACCCTCAATTTTTTTTTATCGAAACATCCTAGGTTTAGTACTTACAACTACTTATAAATAAAAGTATATTTCAAGGTAAGAGTATGGTTCAAGCTTATATAAATATTATAGGTTGAGTTTCGTTTTTATTCCGTTATTAACTGGGATTTAGTATTTGAGATTAACAAACACAATTTGGTGTTCACTTTACCATGAATAAGTAACTACTAATAATTTCTGTACAAAAAGTAACGATATCCCATCAAAAACATAAATGTGAAATGAGAGCAAAGTTCAATATTATGATATATGCCTTGGTTGTTGACTTTAATGATAAAAGAAGTGAGATCTAATTAAGTGCCAAGTTCAATGGTCAGCCCGGAAATTTATTTATAACAACTTAAAATATCATTTCTTCTTATAACTTGGAATAATATTGTAGCCTAAGGTCTTACTTGGCTATTTCGAATATACGAATTATAGTACCTATTAAAACAGTCATGGTCTAAGCCCTACTATGCTAGCTAGCTTAATTCAGCTTAGACAGACTCGCGAATTTGCATCCAAGGCAACAGCCCAAGCCGAGGTTCGACCATTATAGCGCCCTTAAACTTGTTGCCCTAAGCGCTCGCCCTACTCCGGTGAAGCTGTGAGGGCTCGTCAGGCCAATAGAGTGTAGTATGTTCGAAAAAAATTATTAATTAATATATCAAGCTATAAGTTACTGTACGATATAACACAGTGCTATGTCAACGCTTATATCATTCGCAACTGTTTTGTTACGTAATTTTAAGTTAAAATAGCTAATGTTCGCAATTCCATTCTTGTGAGAATAGTTTTGAATGAGATTAAAATGGTGTGGGCTGTTTATATTTAACTACTTGTGCCCGTGACTTTGTTTGTGTTGTTTATTATCCTTAATGATATATTTAAAGTACAGAAGAGTAAACCTAAAAGAATTTTTAAGGGTCAATATCTACACAGTAGCTTTTGTTCGATGAGCGCACCACCGCAAACTTCTATCTATAAATTAGATAGAATATAAAGTTAAAGTAAAAAAAGTATAAAGTTATTATAAAGTTGTTAATCTCATTCATGACCTTATATACCACATAACCCTTCTATCAATTATAATTCAGTTCTAATGGTTCTAATAATACTCTGAAAATTCCTCTGTATACCAGTATAGCATAATCTCATTATTTCGTAGATGAATAAATTATTTATGCATACTTTAGTGGTTAACAAATAGAGGTTCTGTTAATAATTAAATTAATAAACTCATTTTCACTTCCACATTTATTCTCGTTCTTTTTCAAATGTTTATTTAACATTACATAATTTAATTTTTCATTATTATTAATAGTGTATGTTGTGTCGATGTGGTAAAGCGTTGTAGGGTTTCAGTCTAGTATGCTCCTACTTATTATTGTTATTATATCATCCATATAATAATAATAATACTATTGACTGTTTTGTTTATAAAAAATTCTCATTTATATCAAGCTACTTTTTATCTGTACAGTTGAGATTTGAAATTAGTACAACCTTGCCACTTGGTTTATAATACGATTTACAAGTACACTTACCGTTTACAACAAAACTCCGATTTGGTAGACGTATCATTCGATAGGCCATTGACCTCGTTAATAAATAAATAAATAATATATTTGTTAGTATTGTTGACAACCCTTAAATAAATATATAAATTATGTTACATACAAATAAAATGAACGTTATACACATACCCTTACAATCATTTTGAGCGTGAATTGACATTTTCACTTTCCTTATTTATTTACTCGGAATGTTTTCCTTTTTTATCGTAAAACCTTCGCACGGTGAACAGGTGTCCGTGAATGTGACGTGTACTAAATGTCGAGCATTTTCATCAATTACTTTAGATTGATGTAGCTGGTTCAGAAATGAGCGTAGTTTGCATGTTGTTAATATTTTTTAAGAGAAATTCTGTATAAAAATAACTTTTTATACTATGCATAAAATATATTGGGAATATTAACAAGTATATTATATTACAACAAATGCAGTAAAATTTCCAACTACTAATGTAAAAATACATTTTCCAACAAATAGAAGCTAGGTTAGCTTAGTTAATAGAACGTACCATAAAACATGGTAGTAGGGTTTTTATCTAAGTCCAACCTGGCTAGTTACCACCAAAATAGGTTGTATATATCTATTTATATGTATATGTACCTATTACCAATCCTGAAGCCGCGCAGGCGAATTCTGTTATGACAGTCACCGACGTTGAACAAAAACCAGTGAGCAATTAACCTGAAGATTTTATGCGAAAGCAGTGGCACAATAGAATGCGTAGTTGGAAATACTGAGAAGACTCTGAAACCCAGAATCCTGGAAAAAAAAGCCGAAAATGCAGTCCTCGGGAATACTCTAAAGTTGGTTAGTTTTCTGTTACATAAAAGTCACAATATAGCAAGCAAACCATATATCTTGAAGTACTTCGTTTTCGACCGGAACGGTAGTGCCGCTCAAGCAGAAACTATAAATAGCCTACCAAAGCTAAAGCCTACAGAACAATTGTATAGCTAAAAGATCCCATGAGAACTATATAATAATTATCATAAATACAGTGGTAGAACAAAATAACCCCAAGCACGGTTGATGTCGGGCAGGCGGCCGACCGTAAAAATTAAGCCATCATACACCACAACATGACAAACATGTTGTAGCGGCCCTATTTATGTGGGATAAGGGTAAGAAGAAGAGTGTCTATTACCAAGCATCTGATGGTGTTTTCCGGTAGTTGCACTTAAAAGCCAGTCCTCTCTAGGTTTATCGTGTTTACTATTTTAAATCACATCACCATTTAATATCAGATTAGGTTGTGATCACACGCAAAAACTTATAAAGTATAAATAAATACATTACCCCAAATTAAGTAATTATGAAGAAATTGACATATGTAAGATTGACAAATTGAGACCTGCTTGAACGCTCACCATGAGAGTTATCAGACCCGAGAGTTTTTAATTTTATATTGAGAACACATTTATCCTATCAATTTTACTATTACTCACCACTAGGTGATGCTACTGTACACCGACTTTACCTTACCTTACATATTTCATGATGAGAATTGGTACGCAATTATGGAGAATGTTTACAAAATACACTATAGCATTTATAAAAATAAATAGATAGTGTTAGCACCCACCTCCGGTGCCGCTGCATCACATTAAGGAGACGAGACTACAACACGACCGGAACATTGATATTAGCGCCACCATATTATACATATATATCTACACTAGTGCCAACATATTAGAGATACACATTGATACTAGCGCCACCATATTAGAGAGACACATTAACACTAGCGCCACCATATTAAAGATCCATAAATAAGAATTATTAATATTATATAGATTTTAATAGGACTTAAATAAGAATGGATATCATTATATAGAATTGAATCATTAGTTTGATCATTATTAATAATAGTATATTCTTTGACTTCATAGTTCGGCCATGAAAGGCAAGATGTCGCTGATCTACATGTCGAAACAGATTAGTAAACATATTAGAGATACATAAATAAGGATAATTATATAAAATTGTTGTATAGCTTAAATAACATTAATTTGTTCATACTTTATTATTTTTGTGTTACTTAAATTATTTTGCGGAATTATGTATAAATAGTAATCGCTTTGACTTATATAGATGGGCCTTTAAAAGGCAAGATGTCTGTGATATCTAGGCACTTCTTATATAACAAGTATTGTAAGGCGAAGCTCTGGCCAAATAAATAGTGACAGTATCTACGATGTATTTATTGCCATTCTTGACTGCATCGACACTATACGTGATTAGTGTAATAATAGACTGAAGCCTATATAGTCAGTTGATTAATGTTGTGGGTGCACCGCGTTAGGGTTACCTGAAATCGCACTTCAATTTGTGTTGATATGCGCCAAATGGCAGTAAGTGTGCATCCAGAGTGGACGCTTAAATCGAACGTCGAGCGTGGCGTGCGGCGTTCGTTTCAAACATATGCATTAACATATAGGTGATCTGAGAAACGCGCGAGCGGCGCTCTTGGTCGCTGCACGTCCCGCTGCACGCCCTGCTGCACGCACCGCTGCTCGCCCCGCTGCACGCCCCGCCAAATGCAAATTCACTCAGGCCGTACACCACGGCTATAGTTTATAAATTAGCCTATTGTTGTAAAGAGTAATTTAATGCATTCTGAGACCAAATATATTACAATTATTTTACTGAAATTTAACTAAAACACTAGGGCACTATCCATCGAGAAGTTTTGCATACCTAATGAGGAAAGCGGAATCTCCCAACTGGGATGTATGCACAAACATTAAGGCTGTGTAGAACACTAAGAATAGCATCGAAAGAGTTAATGAGTAGTATGAAAAGTAGTTGCCAGAACTGTGGTATTTGTCACAGTATCTTGGCTGAAGCCTGTAAATGATACCTGGTCAGAGACTCTCATGATGGAGCTAGAAAGATCAGGAAACAATGGAGCTGATATTTGTAGAATATAACATATGAATTGGTTTCTACCAATAATTAAATTAAAATCCTCCAAAAAAACTATAATACTAAAAACTCTGACAATATTTCTTAATATTCGAAGTGATAAATAGTTTTGTAAAAGTGACTTTATAATCTCATTCAACGCGGAATCAAATAATAGAGTCCGTATAAAGGGTTTATAGAAAGGAACCCAATTACATTTGTCATCGTATTTCTGTAGGAACGATCTTCCATATATAATCTTCATAAAGCAAGCTGCTACTGTTACCTAAAGACTCCGCAGGTGCGCCCTCTCACAAATTACCCATTTCTTTCAAAAACAAACGATTTAAATAAAATTGCTTGATATATTTGAACATGAAACATGTTCTATCTGAATAAAGTGTATAAAGTATGATAGTACTATGAGTGCATATAATTTCCTAGAGTATTTATTTTACTATTTTTTAAAAACGGTGGTTATTTTTAAAAATTAATTATTCCGCCTTGAACACATTATAGTTATAGTTTTCTACGTTATATTTGTCTGGTAACATCGAATTCTACATGTAGCTAATACGAAAATTCTACAATGCTGATAGAAGCAGCTAACAATTAGTGTCACAATATCTATATTCAACAAAAATACTTTATTCCTATTTATTATATTGCTATTATTAATTTTTGTCAATAAATTTTTAATTGTTGAGAGGCATTAAAAATGTTTTAAATCTATCTAATACCTTTAAACGAGCAATTCTTGTATATTTTTATATTGTTACATATTCAGGATCTCGAAAACGGCGGTGGCGATTTCCGTGAAACTTAGTATGTATGTGGTTTCGGGGACGATAAATCGATCTAGCTAGATTTTTATCAAAACTTATTGTAATTTAAATGACGACTCGAGATAATTACGAGAGAATAGTAGTAATCTATACTAATATTATAAAGCTTATCTGTTTGGTTGAACGCACTAATCTCTGGAACTATTGGTCCGATTTGAAAAATTATTTCAGTGTTAGATAAATCGTTTATCGAGGAAGGCTATATATCATCACGCAAAGACCCATAGGAGCGGAGCACTAATGAAGAATGTTTCAAAATCTTTATTCTCTTCGTTTTAAGAGCTTCCGCTGCGTCTTAGTTATCCCAAACTATTCTACGCGGACGAAGTCGCGGGCAGAAACTAGTCTATATTAATGCTATAAAGAGATAAGAATTTGATTTTTGAAGTGAAACGTCCTTTAGGCGCGTTGTGCTAAATCTTATTGAAATTTATTTATACATATACAATTTTATAGAGAAATATTAGAAGGGTAATTATAACTATATTATACGTTGAGCGGTATTATTTAGGCAGGAGATCATCATCAACTTTATACCCACACCCATATCCCTATCTACGTCGTTCAAACGGGATTGCGGCGAGAGGGCCGCGAAAGAGTTAGCGGTCGCGACGCGAGAGACGTAATGCGTGTTCTCGGAGAACAACGCAGCGAAGTTAGCGTACGCGGTCGCAACGTCCACGTTCGGACCCTGCTGAAGCAGGTAATCGCGGAACCTGGCAGCATGTTCTAAATCGGCCATCCCGGTGGCCTGAAACGCTTTCACGTCGTCAGGGAGTATAAAGCGGCGATCATTCGCCGCTTGTACCTCTTTCGAGGTCTCTCTGACGGCGGTCTGAAGATAGTCGACCAGGGAATTGATAGCCGAATCCGCGTCGGCTCTAGACGTCAACACGTCTGGGATCCCGTCTAAAATGTCAGACGATGGATTTTCTTTAAAATAACGAGCTAAACTAACATAATCAGCCACCCTGACCGACGGAGGGGTGAAATCTGAATTGAAACCTAACTGTAATACGACCGGGCGGTGATCTGAATCAAGTTCGTGTACGACTTGTATGAGTCGTACCCGAAGCGTGATATTTTTTAAGAGAGCTATGTCTAAGACTGACGGGCGACAGTTGTCTTGATAGTGTGTGGGTTCCGGAGGGGCTATGACGTCAAATGCGAGGACCCTACCTAGTTTGTCGAGTATCCTCCCGTTACGAGAGGTTCTCGGACTATTCCAGATAACGTTCCCGCAGTTGAGGTCCCCCGCTATAATAACTGAATCTCCTAAGTTGAGCAGCGCTCGTAAATCTGTTTGTAACAACTCTTTGTTCGGCGAGAGGTACGCGGACACTAATACAATGGACGGATGACCGGTCATACCTAACGTACATACTGATACTTCCATATTGGTTAGAACGGGCGGATCTATCGGCATGCAATATAACGAACGCCTATAGTAAATTAAGGTGCCGCCCCCGCGGGTGACACGGTCATTTCTAACTATGTTGTAGTTCGCGATTCTGGGATTGCGCATTTTCGGTTTTAAAAGCGTCTCCTGGACGAGGAGAACGTCAATCTGTCTATCGCGTAAAAAGGCAGCTACTAAATCGCGCTGTGTCCTAAGAGATCTCGCGTTAAAAAACGAAAGAGATAGACCGCGCGGTTTTATCCTATTCATAGCCGTGAATTTTAATTAATTGAGTTTAAATTCTGGGAACGAACGATACGGTGTAAGCTCGCAGCAATACTCGGGTATTGCGCGAGCACGTTGAGCTTGCCCAAATCCTCCTCGGCCTGGAGGGCCGCGTTGAAGTTTAAAACTTCTTGTAGATCGTGCTCCCGGAATAGCTGGAAAAGCCAGCTCTCTCCGGTGAGCCCCATAGAGAAGGCGGGCGCGGCGCGTGTCGGCCGTGCCTGCGGGATAGGAGCCTGAGGCTTAGGAGCCTGAGGCCGGGGAGCCCAGGGGGCCAGAGGGGCCCGCCCGGGTTTTGGTGCGCGCGGCACAGAGGGTGGCGCGCGCGGAGTGGACGCGGGCGCTGCCGGGGCGCGAGAGGCACCCGGCAGGCCAGGGAAGGCCTCCACGGACATGAGAGGCGGAGGCGGAGGGCGGGCGGCGCGCACCGGTGCCCTAGGTGCCTGTCGCGCCTGGCGAGGGCGTTGTGTTCGCGGTGCGCGGGGACAGCCGCGATAGTTCGCGGGGTGGCCCGCGTTACCGCACAACACGCAGCTGGGAGGTTCTGGGGTGTCGGGAGTGCGCACGCACTCCTTAGTGGCATGATCCCCTAGGCACTTAACGCACCTGGGGCGGAGATGGCAATTCCTCGCCGAGTGGCCATAACTTTGGCAGTTATGACACTGCGACGGGGTATGAGTTTTTCGTGGCGGCTCCACGGTGATGCCGCTGAGACCACAGACTGAGGTGAGGCTAAAGATAGCCTTACCCTCTAAGGTACGGTCAAGGAGGACTAGAACCATGTTGTAAGGGGCGCGGGTGCGTGGGTGGTACATCCTATGTACCTCCCGAATCGGCAGATTTTTCTCCTTAAGGGAGGCGTTGACGTCGTCGACTGAGATCTCAGCCGGGACGCGACGAAGTACTACGCGAAGGAGTCGTTCCTCCTCTAATGCGAAAGTGAAAAAAGCTAACTTCGATTCCCTAAGGAACTTAGTTAGCGCACGGTGGTCGCTTATGGTGGGACACTTAACTTGAATGCCCGCCGGAGTGCTAAGGGCGGACGTGTAATTAATTTTCAAAACTTTGAGCTTATTCGAGATAGAGGTCCACTGGGACTTATCTTGAATCGTTACAGGGGGAGGTGGGCGGGGCTTCTTAGCCGCTACGGAACCCGATGCATCTGTCTGAGAGAGCGAGACAGAGGAAGAATTGGGCTTGCTCGCCCGCGGTCTTACGTTTGCCGGTATAGCCGGCACCCGAACGCCATCTATATTGGCGCATTTCTCGACCGGGCGTGCGGAGCCCTGGTCGGAGTCTGAAGAACGCGATCCGCGGCGTTTTTGATAGGTGACGGTTTTAAAACCGTCGTCTACGTGCGCAGAAGGCGCGGAGTGCGCTGAGGGCGCGGGGGTCGCGATTATTTCGGAGGTCGCGGTCGCGGGCAGCTCGTCGGACGCCGCCACGTCGAGCTCCATATCGGAGCCGGCCTCCGAGCTGGAGCTCGGTATGGGGATTTGTGAAATCCCCCTATCTACGTCGTTCAAACGGGATTGCGGCGAGAGGGCCGCGAAAGAGTTAGCGGTCGCGACGCGAGAGACGTAATGCGTGTTCTCGGAGAACAACGCAGCAAAGTTAGCGTACGCGGTCGCGACGTCCACGTTCGGACCCTGCTGAAGCAGGTAATCGCGGAACCTAGCAGCATGTTCTAAATCGGCCATCCCGGTGACCTGAGGGGGGAGGGGGCCGCGAAACAACCTCCCTGCCTGAGGGGCAGGGGGGCACGCCAATCGTAAGTTATGGGACTATATCGAGTCCGGATTAATAGAGTTGTTTAAATTGAAACAAAAGACGAAAATAATACAAGAAATACGGCCGCGAGACAAGTAAATAAAATGTGTAAATAGACAACAAATAAATAAATAGATAATTAAATAAATAATTGAAAAGTAAATAAATATATAAAGAAATGACTGAAGGATTAAAGAAATACGTAAATAAATAGATAAATAACTAAGTAAACAATTAAGTATACCAAGAAATAAATAGAGCAATAAATAAATACAAAGGAAAGGTCTCACTCAATTTCAGTAAAGAGAACGCAGGTGTGGTGCGCAGCTGTGAAGCACAGGTGCGAAGTGCAGGTGTGCAAATGACGAAAACCGAACACGCCCGAAGTAGTAACGAACGTCACTAACTCGCGAGTATCGAGATCGAGCGTAGAGCGTGCAGCAGAAGGAACGACCGCTCACGTCAACGGTCCGATCGGAACTCCGTTTATTGCGGTAGTAACGCTGCTTACATGGCTTACATGGCTCAGATACCCGATAGCGAAACAACTTTCTTTTTTTTTTCAGTATAAACCTTGAAATTATGAGTTTGGTAAGATTTTTGTCAAAAAAATTGTAACCACCGTAGCCGGACCTGAGGGGATGGGTCGGGGGTGCCATCTCCTCATTGCACAGGTCCGGCGGACGAGGGGGGACAGCCGGTGTGTACCCGGTCTGTCCCTCTATAGGTAGGTCACCTTCCGCCGGGCGGACCGTGGGGGCGGCTCTACAAGGTTGATTAGCTTGAACCATCGCTTGAACGATCGCTTGCCGCCCCCACAAAACGGTCTGTCGGTACACCGTGGGGTTTTAGTCTGGGCGAGTCGCACATAACCCACCCTCTCCCCCGAGAGGGCGGCGTACCCATAAGGGATTTCCCCACGTTAAAAAAAAAGGTGTCTAGGTACTAGTAATCAAAAATAATTCAATCATTTTTAGAAATGTCGTGTCTGTTTGTTTGGACACGCATCACTGCTAAAGTACAGTGTTTACGATAATAAATAATCATAAAGCATATCCTCGAGTAACATTGGGTCATAAAACATAATAAATCATATATCCTCGGGTAACATATAGTCTTTGTTTCATTAAAATTGGTCCACTTTCTCAAAAGTTATTGTAATTTTAGTGACGACGCGACTTAAGAACGAGAGAAAATTAGATAAGTAGATGGACTTCAACCCCATCCAAAAACCAGGGTATTTTGTAATATAATAAATAATAATAAGAGACAGTAAATGAAGGAAAAATGTGTTTTACATTACTTTCACACAAGGAATTATAAAAATTAATAGAAATGAAGTTCATTAGTTAATTAAATGTGTTAATGAGAATAGATGACGCTAAATTTATAATTTTTTTTGTTTGTTAGTTTTATTTCGAATTATTATTATATTTCGAAGTAATTTCTTTAATTGAATGAATGTTTTTATTCATGCACTGTGGAGCTTAATGCCACAAGATATTTTCAGCCAGCAAACTAACGTTATTGGGGAGAAAAAAGAGTACTGTAATTAGTACAAATAGTAAAAATAACACAAAGATTATGAGAATAATAAGAATGAGCTTAGCACTCAAGTATAACTTAAGCACAAATGATTAAATATAAGAGTTTTCATATTGTTTCTACAATTGTAAAATTAGAGTGTTGGGTGAGTGTTAATGTTGGAGTACATGTTGTTAAATGGAAGCGTTATTACAATAAAAAGATATACTGTTATAACCAAGACTATATGGCACAAAACATATTATTTTAATAGTTTCAAATATATTAAAGCATTAAAAATTGTACATCTATATATATATATAAATCAATTGCTGTTTGTTAGTCTCATTAAAACTCGAGAACTGCTGGGCCGATTTAGCTGATTTTTGTTTTGAAATATTTGTCGTATTCCAGGGAAGACTTAAACAGTGTGAAAATATAATAAATAATAATAATATAGAAAATATATAAAATATAGTAACTGGGAGATAGGTACTTCGGTTGCCCTGTCGCTCGATCTACTTTTTGCAAAACAGGCTATGCATAGCTATTTAATAATCTTAAAATAAATATTAGATTACGTTATCTTTTCAAATAAATTTGATGTCATTTTTATGACATTCTGTGTTATATAACAACTTATGAAAATAGAATGCCTGACATTACCGATCATAATTTTCAGCCATTTTATCCCATGAGAGAGTTTTCACGTCGTTAAAATAGGTGATATGAAATACACCGTGTCAACTAGTCTGCGTTTGTTTGAAAACGCATCACTGCTAATGTACTGTGTTCATGATAAATCCTCATATCCTCAAATCTATCTATCTATCCTATCATCCTTAAATCATAAAGCATATTCTCGAGTAACATCTAGTATTGGTTTCATTAAAATCGGTTCATGTCTGTCTGTCTGTATGAACACGCATCACTGCTAAAGTACTGGGTTCACAATAAACCCTCATAAAGCATATCCTCGGGAGTAACTTAGTCCTTGTTTCATTAAAATCGGTCCACTCTATCCAAAGTTATTTATAGTTTTAATGACAGCGCGCCGTAAGTACGAGAGAAAAGTAGACAAATGGACTTAATACATACTGTTTTTTATATAAGCATCCACGCAGACGAAGTCGCGGGCACGGCTAGTTTTTAGAATGATATTACTTAGTAATTACAAAAAAATATATCGGTTCTGTCTGTAGATAAAACTGTTGATCACGATTTTATATATAAGGTATAAGACTGGTCGAAATTCGGCCATAACAGAGAACCCAAATTGTTTTATACACGCGTTAATGTATAGATATTATAAATGTATTGACTATTGTACAATGATTGTAGAGGTAAGGGGTGTGCATTGTTATAAATGGATGACTTTCCTTTTTTCTTTGTTGATAACAAATACACTATACCTTATTAATAGCTAATTAACGAAAAAAAAAGAAAATCAATTGAGTAACAGAGGAGAAAAGGGTACTCAACTGGTATATCGTCGCTTATTTATACATAGGTTAGTAATAAATCCTGAAACCACGTAAAACATAAATCAAAATAAAGAGTTCTAAAACGGGTTAACACGGTCATAACAAAGTATTTCCTTTTTCATTTGTTGACAATATACTAATGCTTGTTAATGGCTAATTAATATACATAAAAAATACATAAACAAAATAGATCGAGTAACAGAGGAGAAAAGGGTACTGAACTGGTTTATCTTCGCCTATTTATACACATAAAAATGTCTAAAGCAGAGCATGTTAGCTCAATATTACCCATCAAAACATTTAAATTCACAAAAGGAAATAAATTAACGGGTCATTTAGGGGTGAAAGGTTTCACGAAAGATAATTCTATAACCTTCCCTGATAAATGAGCTATATAACACTGAAAGAATTTTCCAAATCGGACCAGTAGTTCCTGAGATTACCCCTTACAACGTCACAAACTCTACCTCTTTATAATATTAGTATAGATTAGTATACATTATGATATTAAAATTTCACCGTAAACCGTAAACCGTAAACAACGATATATATAAACATATGACTTGGGACTGACGCTATCTTAAATACCTACGTCGATAACATACGCTACCACAATTATCGCTATCTTTATCGTGCAGCCAGTGATATAGCTAAGTTTTTGTACCTTTTAGGCTTTAGGCTTTGGCCCGTAGTGCTATCTTCAAAACGGTTTGATCGATTGTGACGGAACTTTCATTAGCACATAGCGGACATTATAAAAAGTAATTTAGTCTATCTTATTGTAGTCTAGCTGTTAATCGTGGCTTCACCTGGAGTGTACCGAGAGCCTAAACGAGTGGACCGATTTTCACGGGACTTTCATTGACAGATAGCTGACCTTATAGGAAGTAATTTATGTTATTCTATTTTAGGCTAGCTGTTACCCGCGAATTCGTCCATAGGCTATCTTCAAACCTGTTAGACCGATTTTCACGGGATGTTAACCATCAAGTAGTTGACTTTATAGGAAGTAATTTAGGT
>MU160654.1:39604-69881 GCA_015888305.1 Antheraea pernyi | reverse complement strand
AAAAAAAAATTCATACAGTAAATATCAATATTCATCGTTATATTTGCCGCATTGTTTTGTTTTCCATATGTTAATTTTAGTTTTTATAGATGAATTCATTTTCACTTTTTCCTGTTCTATTTTTTTCCTTTTCAAATGTTTATCAATATTTAATATTGCATAATTTAATTTTTTAATATTATTAATAATGAAAGTTGTATCGATTTTCAGTCCAGTATGCTCCTTCTTATAATTGTTATTATATTATTCATCGGACTATTGAATGTTCCATTATCTACAATTGTAAATAGTTAATTAATTAATATATTTGGCTTTCTAATATGGTACCGTGGTTAATTCGAAATGTAAGTTGAATATAAATTATTGACATTTTTCATTATGTTACGAGCCAGGTATCCGGAATCGTACAATAAATATTGCATTGCACTTTGTTTAAATTTATAGTTGGCATTGTGAAACTCGCTTTATTTATTTGATGTAGACAATATTATAAATATCAATTTCCGATGTTTACGTTGTTGTTGTCGACATTTGTTTGTTCTACATCGACTGCTTCAATATTTTTCATTTTCTTTAAACTGTGTCGCAGTAATATTTGCCAGTGTCAGTATATTATATCATTTTGTTTGGTAAAGTTGAATTCTACCGTAAAAGTAAAATCAATAAAGTAAATTGTCACACATTGTTACATGCTAGGAATAACTAATATAGGGGTGTTTTTGGCGAGATTGGAAATAACACCCCGGAGCATAGATTCTGACTTACCACAAAACTCCCTGGAAAGTTCTAACAAGAAGGTCACCGTTTTGATCAAATTATCGCAACAAATGGCAGAAATAAACTACTAGAAGATTAATTGCCAAAAAAAGAACATAATGTAGGAAATGTATGACTGTATTATCGGTTTTTCTGTTTCTTAAATAGGCACCTACACCTTTTTTTTTAACGTGGGGAAATCCCTTATGGGTACGCCACCCCCCCGGGGGAGAGGGTGGGTTATGTCCGACTCGCACAGACTAAAACCCCACGGTATACCGACAGACCGTTTTGTGGGGGCGGCAAGGTATCGAACAAGCTAATCAACCTTGTAGAGCCGCCCCCACGGTCCGCCCGGCGGAAGGTGGCCGCCGGGCTCCTACCTATAGAGGGACAGATCGGGTACACACCGGCTGTCCCTCCTCGTCCGCCGAACCTGTGCAATGAGGAGATGGCCCCCCGGCCCATCACCTCAGGTCCGGCTACGGTGGCGGGAGGAGTTGGGCAAAGCGCCGCCTCCTCCCGCCTGTTCTCCTTTGGCGGAGAGGGCCACTTTGAGGGTCTGCCTCGCGGGCCCTCTCCGCATCCTCTTTCTGCGAGATGACCTCCTCGCAGAAGGAGACCATCGCTCGCCAAGCCTGTTCGCTGCCAAGCATGGCCGAAACCACGCTCGGCAGCGATAAGTCCGTTCCCACCGCCGCCGCCAGAATGCGGCGCTGTGCCCCCCACCAGACACCAGACACGCAAACAGACAACTACACCTACGCATACGAGCCAATGGGAACATACAATCCGTGAAGCGGTGATGGTTAGTTGTTAGCGTGTTCGACATAGCTTCGATGGACGTAGTTTTGAATCCTTGCAACTCCTTTATAGGTTAGAGCCTTGCTGAAGCTATTACTGGTTTCAGCATGAATGTGTCGGCTCGCCCGGGGTAGTACCACCCGACCCACAGAAACACCTACATAAACTAACAGTGCTTGCATTTTTGCGTTTCGTTCGGTCAGTGAGAGCGCCGAGGGCCCACTTCCCTGCCCCCTCCCTCCAGCCTCAAGTTGAAAATCTGTCGCCAGGTGTGTTCTGGCAGCCGCACTTGGGAGCCAGTCCCCTCTAGGCTTGGCGTGTATACCAGCTTAGACCAACTCGTTATTCAACATCAAATCACACTGTGGTCAAACGCTAACCTTAACCTATAAAGTATGTATAGTAAGTATAAAGTATGAAAAGAAAGATTTAAAAAAATAAATGTAAATAGAGAATTTTAAACACATCAACAGACGACACACGTATTTTATATATAGCTATCTATATATAGTCATAACTTGTAGTAATCACATAACATCTGTTGCACTGCAAGTTTATATATTTTGTATTTCATTCTAGTAAACAAAATAGCTTCGACTATCCATTTCATTCAATACGTAGTAGACCAAAGATTGGGAACAATTACTCAATTATAATCTGGTATGGTTATACTCTATACAATTAAAAAATTAATTAATCAATTAATAATACCGTATTTACAAACTAAATACATTTGTTTGCCCGATCTGTCGGTGACACGCGCCCCTAACAAAGCCGTCAGTTCAACAATAGGTAACGGAACTGTTTTAATAATCCATAGAAACTTAGGGTTCGTATACACTGTCGACTCAATTTGCATATAGAAATATATTCTGTTATATGTCTCCTTTATATACATATACGGCAATATTAGAAGAACATTTCTCAGGTTCAGATTTCCTCACAATGTTTACCTTCACCGTCAGCCGTATATTTGGAGGTGGTAGAGCCACGCTGAAGCTACTACTCGTTTCAGCATGAGTGGGTCGGCTCGCCCGGGGTAGTACCACCCTCTCACAGAAAACCGACGTGAAGTAATAGTGCTTGCATTGTTGCGTTTCGTTCGGTCAGTGAGAGCGCTGGAGGCCCATCTCCTGTTACTTTTCCCACTTCTCCCTCCCCCCAAACACGGGCTGGCAACGCACTTGCAACTCTCCTGGTGTTGCTAGTGTCTTTGGACGGCGCTGATCACTTACCGTCAGGTGACCCGTCTGTTCGTTTGCCTCCTATAAAAAAAATACTGTTACCAATTTAAATTAGTATGTACGCGAATTCTCAAAAAAATCGTTGTATATTCGAGTCGTGTTGGTCTAGTGATTTGACCGATGGATTATCATTTCGATATCCGCAGGTTCGAGCCCCAGCATGTGACAACGAATTTTTCAGGTTTCGCGCATATTTACTAGTTTAAAATAGTAAGACTATCAGCTTATGGAAAAGGAAAACTTCGAGAGGAAACCTTAATCTGAGAAATGTTCTAGAGGTACTATTGTATGTGGGAAAACATTGAACTGTGGATTTCTAGGAATTTGAAATCGCCAATACGTCGGGGCTGGCGTGAGTGCATATGTCTTTCAAGAAGAGGACTATGTCCCTGCAGTCTCATAGAGGCTGATGTTGATGTTATTGTTATGTCGGGATTTTAATCTCCAGACATTGGATTGATAACCTGCTAAACTACTCGATGGCGACCACTTTTTTCGCTGATATAAGTATATATAATTTATAGCTTACGCCACTCAAAATTAAGCCTGACTTAATGAAATTTTGCAAGTTAAAAGTTTTCAAACACTATGAGATACAAAATACTATAAATAAAATACCTACAGTCGAAAGACATTAATTAACCTTTCTATTAAGTAAAAATATGCGTCTAAAGAAACGCGAGTGCATGAATTTCATAAATATAATTGTAAAATAAATAAATAATAATAATGTAATTGGATGATCGCATATTGCCGGCCATTTTTATACCCGTCTCACCCTGAGTTCCTTCTCATTCCTTTTAACTCCTGGACTGTCCAAACGCATAAGCGTTTAAGTTCCACACAAACGAATGTAGAACTTATGATGCACTGGTCAACAGATTGTTGGCAGCATAAGTTTTAAAGAAATACTGTATTTTTCGTAATAAACAAAATTATAAAAACTTGAACGATAACAGATTATGTAATGTTAAATTGTAATTTAGAAAAATCACTAGATAATTAAAAACGGAATCCGCTATTTTGAGTTCTGGGTCTTAAAAAATCAGCCGAGGGGTTAACGGTAATCACGGTTACTGCCAACTACGAAAATTACAATAAAACTTAAACCTGTTAGTGAACCTATGGTGGTTTCCAATTCTCTTACATTCACCCACATCAATCTGGTGGGTAGAGACGGATTTCTTAACATTCCATGGATTCACCGTACGGAGAGAAGATGATATACCTCGCGCTCCCACTGCTACGGAATAGAGATTAACTAACATTCCCTGTTAATAATATTTTAATAAACAAGTTAAGTTCTAATTAATCATCGACATACCAAGGTCTTTCAGCAGGTTATAGATAGATTTAACTGATATATCTTTCTCTCCCACTTATACGGCATATAGATTAACGAAGAATCCCTGTATATCATCTCTTAATAAACAAATTAAGTTCTAATGAAGCATCGTTAACTTCACAAGCAAAAATAATTTCATTATTTGCGCAGTTATAACAGATCATATTTTCAAAAGTTATTGTGTAACTGCCCTAATTGAAGCAGTGTATATTTCAGCATCGGCTTTCGGGAGGGACCGACTGTCAATTGCATTTGACCTGAATTCTATATTCCAATGGTCCATTAGTGACGGGAAAAATAAGCAGCTTCTATTTCTCTTTGTAATGTCTTTGTGCGGATACCTTTTGAGTTTATTTCTGTTTGAGTCTAAACATTAAAAGTACGAATAGTGACGTCCTTTTGATTTTTTATCTATGAGAAACTTCAACTGATAGTGTTAAATTTATCTACCTAATTATAATAGGTAAAGTTCGGTTTTCATCGCTCTATAAATTGTACAAAAGGATTTTGATGGGAAGAGCAACGAACGATAATCCAGCCTTCTTATTGGTGCCCAAAGGACTCGTTCTAAAGAGGAAATATACTTTTGATTCCCTACGACTTGCTGTTGTTTATAAACAGCGCCCGAGGGTGTTGTTTGCATAATACCTTCTGTAACACCAACGGTATTTAGGCCGAGAGCTGGGTACATAAAAAAATAATGCGTAATTTGAAGAGGCATTGAGCCTAGCAGTAGAGAGCGTTAACTAAAAATTCTGGAGCGACATCATAACTTTGAAACTACTACTGTAGGTTTAGCCATAACTTATTCGTCTGCTATTTTCCCTATTGCTTCTTTGATCTTTGATTTTCTTTTTATTTTACAGTTTATATTAATTTAGGCTTTTATTCTCCGGTTAACGTAATTTCTGGGGTTATGTAATACATACATACTGTAAAACATACGACTTTAATCAAATAAACGGAATAAATTTAAAACAACGATAGAGACTCGGGCTATTCATAAAAAAGAGTTTTTGGGTATTAATTGATTTTAGTATTTTCTTTCTCTTCCTGTTATAGTTTGTTAGTTGTCATATCAGTTATGTTAAATCTGTAAAATCGTTAAATATTCATATCTATTGAAATTTATTTAATTGTTGAAGCATGGCGTAGTTATCTGTAAATATGATTACATTTACATACAACAAAACTGTTGTTATTAGTATATTTACAAATGTATTGCGATGTTGATGGCCCATGATAAATAAATATATACAATATTTTATATCTAGCGCTTGATTACAATCTTATCTGATGTTTATTTATTTATTTATCGTAAAGAACCAACAACAGTCACGTACAAAAAGAAGCTAAAACATACATGCAAATAATAAAAAAATATTTATGTCACTAATTAAAGTTGATCACAGCATATATCAACATTTTTTTTTTTGCACGGCAAAATGTACTGCACTGTCCCTGATGGTAAGCACAGTGCAATCCAAAAACAATGGCGACCACCGAGTGACACACAGTATCCATCGCCGGTCGCCGCTGTCATGCTGGCCTGCGAAAGGCTGGATATGCACAGGCTGATCCCGAAACGCGACCCGCTGAAGCGAATCACTATGACGGCCTTTTTCGCCATATACATGGTGGTTGTGACCCAGTCAGGCTGTAAAACCCTACCACCCCGCTTTCACCATTGCCTCGAGCAGGATGCACCACGTGCAGGTGAGGTTGGCTTGGATGTCTCAAGTCTTCGATGTTATTCGACACCCCTTACACCCCAATAATATGCGGAGTACAATAATAGTAGACGATACAATTATGAAAAGATTAAAAAGGAAGAAGAAAATAAAATAAAACAATTTCATAATGTATAATAAATAACTTAAAAACAAAATATAAAAAAAATCATGAAAAAATTAATTAAATTAAAAATTAATTTTAGATTTGAAATGAAAAAGTGAATAGTGATAGGGTTAAATCTATCTCTATCTTTTTTAACAAGGTCGTTATATCAACGTGACTGTCTGGGAACGATGGAAAAATGTCCTAAATTGGTTTTGTAGCGTTTGTGACCAAATAAAGAAACTGGATATCTAGGTAGTCTGGAAAGCACATTAATGTTAAATCGATTCAAAAGTTTTGAATTATCAACGTGGTTATTGAAAAGTTTAAATAAAAAAGTCATATTCAGCATAATTCTTCTATCGTATAAATATGTAAGTTTAACTTCTTTCAGTCTATCAGAATACGAGAAGAGATGATAAGCAAGCTATAGTAAAACGTCTTTAAATACTTTCGATACCGTTTATGTATATTTGCTAAAGAGGGCACCAAATAGTGCTAAAATATTCAAGTTACCTTCTTACAAGGGTGCAGTATAGAAGTAACTTGATGTATTTATTTCTAAAAAGCTTAATGTTGCTAAGAATGAAACCTAGCATTTTACGCGCAGATAAACAAATATTGTTAATTCTGTACATCCAATAAAAGCTATTATGCTATTAAATTAATTAAAGCTATGATATATTGGAAATATATGTTAAAAAGATGTACCCGATCGAGATTCTTGCCGGTTCTTCTCTATGACTGGGTTGTTTTCCGAACCGGTGGTAGTCTTTGACGTTCATAAGTGCCTTATTAGAGCCTAAACTGAATTAAATATTTTTGATTTGATTTGTAAAACATGAATATAATTTTAAATGATTATCAAAGGTGACTCCAAGGTCCAAGGTTAATGTGTGTTATTTCTTGAATAGGACCATTGTTAACGTGATAACTAGACGGTATGAAGTTTTCTTTTTCTGCTAAATTTTATGTGATTGCATTTGTTTATATTCAAAGCTATACCATTTACTTTACACCAAACAATCAATATGTTAATGTCAAATTGCAGTAAGTTAACCTTATTAATAGTGTGTATTTTTCGTACAATCTCAATGTTAAATGAGGAAGTGGTTTAAGTTGATAAATATATTAAATCTGGAGGAGGGATTGGCTCTCAAGTGTACCTGCCGGAACACATCAACAGGTGCTTTACGATAGATTTTAAATTTGAGGATGGTAGCTCGCCAGGCGGACTTAGATAAGGCCTAACCACTATGCTATGGCATCACTGTGTTTTCCTTTAGCGAAAGCTGCAATTCAGTCGCATGGATTCGAATCAAAGTGTATTAATACGAAGTGTGCGTGAATTTATAAGGTGGTAGAGCCACGCTGAAGCTATTACTGGTTTCAGCGTGAATGGGTCGGCTCGCCCGGCGTAGTACCACCCTCTTATAGAAAACCGACGTGAAGTAACAATGCTTGCATTGCTGCGTTTCGTTCAGTCAGTGAGAGTGCCGGAGGCCCACCTCCCTTCCTCTTCCTCTTCTCCCATTCCCCTTCTCTTCCTCCCCCCTCCAACACAGGCTGGCAACGCACTTGTGTTTGTGGTGTTGCAAGTGTCTATGGACGGTGGTGATCACTTAATATTAGGTGACCCACATGTCCAATTGGCTCCTATGACATAAAAAAAGAATTTTGAAGACATAATTCTATACCAAAATTTGACTGCCTGCTATTACTTCAAGCTTCGTATTGGCATATAAATCGATTTGATATTGACTTCACTGGCTTCATAAAAGCATTCTGCTACAATATACGAGTAAGCCAATTATGTAGCCGGTATAGCTGCTACATGGATATTTAAGTAGACAACTCTTAGAATTTGGATAATGTGCAAGGGTTTTTACGCCAGTCTAAGTAAGCTTGGCTAGCTACCACCCTCAAGTTGAATATCTGTTGTTATTTTCCGGTAGCTGTACTTGAGAGCCAGCCTCCTTTAGGTTTAACGTGTTTACCATCTAAGACTACGTCCTCATTTAACATCAGATTAGATTGTGGTGAAACGCTAAAATCTATAGTATTTTGGGATGTAAGGGATATCGAATAACATCTAAGACTTGAGACATCCAAGCCAACCTCACCTGCACGTGGTGTACCCTGCCGAATAATGAACGAGGCAATGGCGAAAGTGGGGTGGTAGGGTTTTACAGCCTAACTGGGTCGCAACCATCATGTATATGGCGAAAAAGCCCGTCATAGTGATTCAGTTCTGCGGGTCGCGTTTCGGAATCAGCCTGTGCATATCCTGCTTTTTGTAGGCCGGCATGACAGCGGCGACCGGCGATGGATAGTGTGTCACTCGGTGGTCGCCACTGTTTTTGGATTGTACTGTGCTTCCCATCAGGCACAGTGCAGTCATTTAGCCGTGCTAAAATAAAAAAATAAGAAGGTCCAAAACTTATAAAGAAACTAATTCTAATGGAAAGTATTTAAAAACTATTTTACATATTTCGTAAAAGCGGAACGATTACAGAAATACATCGACTTCGAAATGAATAATTCATGTTATTAGAAAGTAAGAAATAGCTTATGGTTAGAACCAAAGCATAACAAATTAAATTATGTATATATAGAAGAATAAATAATGTCCAACAACTGCCAACCCCATTCAGCAATTTACTGAAGGACACGCAATACTACAGCGCTTATTTTCGATGCGAGCATTGCATTATGCATTATTCCGTACAAAAATACCGTGGCAACCTCAAGACGTTATAACAAACATAACGAAATATAATCAAACTAAAGAATAAAAGGATAAGAAGTTTAAAAATATTGTAGAAATAGTAAATGTGAGCAACGTGGAGTATGGCGCAACAAGACTTATAAAGAAAGGCTTCGGTTAGTTAATAGTAAACAAAAAAATAACGCGTCAATAGTTATTAAACAAATAAGAAAAAGACAATCAGTTGATAAACAGAGGAGAAAAAAGATCTTGGTCTATTTTATCTACGCTTAGTTATATATAGATTATATATCCTACAAAGGAATAATAAAATATGCCAAGATCTGGTAATTTAACAAATATTTCACTGTAGCCTAAGCAAATTTTAAAAATCGTGCAGTCAATTTTTGTCCCATTGGAGAGAGGACATAGTAGTTATCACTTAACGAAAATAGTCAAAACAAATTGATCTATACAGAGCAAGATAAAAGAACGACTTACCTAGTTACTTTGTGGTTCTAGTTTTTTTGTAAATTTCTTTCTTATACTCGCTTTGGTGTCTTGAACAGAACAACCCCTTGTCATATTGTGGGGCGCCTATATATGTAATACAACGAATGGAGTTATGTGGTAGTTTTTAACCCGGTTTTTGAATGTCACGTAGTGGATTTTATATTCTATTCATAATCTTTTGAAAACATGAGTGAAGTGGATGGGAAATAATAATACCACCGAACATGGATTCTGACTTGCCACAACAAATTCCGGGAAAGTTTTAACAAGACGGCCACTATCTTGTTAGTACATTAAAATGATCACAAGAAACTTGTAATACCATTACCTACTCGACGATAGCAGTAATAATCCACTAGAAGATTAGATGTTAAAAAAAATGGCGAAGTTCTCTAGAAAGCAATTCTTGATTTTTTTATTAACGACACCGATAACCCTTTAAAGGGACTGTAAAAGTGGACTGTAAAAAAAGTTTAAGCCGCCTTATTTTTAGAACTTAATGTTACAGCAAGATTCTAATATGTGTGTTGTATAATATACTAGCGGACCTGGCGGACGTTGTCCTGCCTTGATAATAAAAAAAATCCTAAAAGTCAACCGCGACGCCACCTACCGGGTCCAATTGTGAATCTAAACCATTCTCGGATCCACTGGAACACGCACACAAAGTTTTATTAAAATCGGTCCAACCGTTTAGGAGGAGTTCAGTGACATACACACGCGCAGAAGAAATTTATATATAAAGATTTTCCCACGCATAAGTGAGCTACCAGGCTGCCTTATTTATTTTTCAAGTTTGTACGTAATACCCGGAGATAATTTTAGAATACTTCAGATATTTCCTCATTATTTGGAAATGGTCAATTTTTAAAAACAAAAAATAAATTAAACGATGATTTTTTTTTTTATAATATCCGACATCCGTAAAAACGTTCATAAATCTGGAGTATTTTCGGTGATTCTCATTCGGCAGTTAATCAAGCGGATTGAGAAACGCCCGAAGCGAATTAAAAGATCAAAGCTCAAGCAATATTGAACCAAATTGAATCGTTCAGCTAATTTTGTTTCGTATCATCAAATTCGATGAGATTTTATTTGAGAGATGAGAGTATTTTCTGGTTATTTCGATGTGTAAGTTGTATTTCGCTGTAACAGATTGATGTCTGTTAATTTTATTAGAAAATTACATATTCAACATTTTCATTGTTTTTTATTAATGGTTTTTATTAATTTTTCAACAAATTATCTTATATGTTAATACGTGAAGCCAAAACTTTATACCCCTTTTTAAGCGAATTGCGCGAACGGATGAACTTGAAATTTAGCATAGTTAAAGTTTATATGGCAGAGAAGTGCAGAAAGCTATTTTTTTTATATGAAACGCATTACAAGCATATTAAATTAATTAAAATATACATTACTCACACTACTACTTGAATTTTACACAACATTTACACACATGTAAATGAAAAAGACGTTTCTGACATCTTTCATCCTTATTACGTTCCAATTACCTTTTCAATATTGTTAACATGACTGACGTTGCATGCCTTACATACCCTTTGAAATCAACTGGTCAAATTGTAGGTTAATTTTAGAATAATATAATATATAAATTCATAATATACATTAATAACTAATTGATAAACAATTTATCTTTAGTAAATTTATGGAATCACTAAAATTATTATTATTCTCTTTTGTTTTATTGAACGTTAAATTTTTAGGTGACAGGACTGCTTTCACTTCATGTCACTTTGCTTCATGTTGTCATAAGAGTAAAGCAATATTTCTAAAGTCATTGTCAATATTTTAATGTTTAGTATTTCTTTATGGTGATGATTCAATAAGAAAATGAGCGAAGTATTTTACTTTTTAAAATCAAAGTAAGAAAATTTGTTTGATCATGAAAGTAATCCATGACTTAGAAAGAAAGAAAGTTATCCGTGGTTATAATGATGCAGTTCAACTTGATGTAGTATTTAGTACAGTTGATGATGAATTATGAACAAAAATGAATTCATTTTCATAAGTTAATGGTAGTATTAAAAACATCTTTGTTTTGGGTTCATCACTTGATTCTATTGTGTATCCATTACTTTTAAAATGTTGATACTGCGCATATCACTATCTATTCCCCATAATGCACAGACTATATTTAATTCAATATCACCCAGAAATACCACGCACTCATGGTTTCGTGTAAAATTAATTGTATCATGAGTTGCGATAAATTTCTTTATTTTTGTAAAGTTATGTTTACTTTTTTTTTTCATGTCATACGTGGCAAACGAACAGGTGAGTCACCTGATGTTAAGTGATCACCACTTGCTACCAGTTACTAAGCACAGCTGTATCAATCGTAAACTAATTTAATTTTGAAACATGGCCAGTGATACAAAAGCGTTATAGTTGACGAAAAAGTTTATTTGATAAGTTAATAGAAAAGGTAAAAAAGATCATGTTGGAAACTCTTTCGTGCGAACATACTTCTTAAAAAAAATTTGAATCACTTTAGTTCCTTTATAGTGATTTCACAACGTAACTCCACTGTTTCTTAAATATATAAACATTCATAATACTATCTCTATACATATTTGTAACTTGTTTACAGTCATATATTATGGTTGATAAATTATTTGATAATATTTCAATTTACGAGAGATAATGTTTTTTTTTATTTATTTATGTTTTATATTTGGCGTCCAATCTTGTAGATTATTACTGCCATTGTTGAGTAGGTAATGATATTACAAGTTTCTTGCAATCATTGCAATGAACTAACAAGATGGTGGCCGTCTTGTTAGAAGTATCCAAGGAGTTTTTTGTGGCAAATAACTGAGTAGGCATGATGAAAGCCTTTGATTATAGAGGTTATATATACCCTTTGATAAAAGCACCCTAATAAAGTTCAAACTTTAAAAATTCAATGAACTATGGTCGAACGTCGACCACTGGGCGCTCACCAGTATACCTTAATCTTCCTCATGAATCACTTTATCTACTGGTGAACACCGCATGAAAGTCCGTTCAGTAGTTTCCGAGTATATCGAGAACAGAAAGACAGACGTGGCAGATAACAGGTGGCAGGCAGGTCTGCTTCAGCAAGGACCGCCCACGCCGCGATCGCGAGTGCACGAGTCCATAACGCGCTCCCTAAATACGACAGTTGCGAAAGTGACTTTCGTAAGTGTTGTTTTATTTTCCTATTCAAATAGTTCATAGGCGAAGGAATTAATCCATACTGCCAATTCTGAAGTTATGTGGTAAGTATCAAAGCTAACATTTTCGAAGTTTATTTTGTTTTCCTATTCAAAATGTTGTAAGTATCAAAGCTAACATTTTCAAAGTTTATTTTATTTTCCTATTCAAATAGTTCATAGGCGAAGGAATTAATCCATACTGCCAATTCTGAAGTTATGTGGTAAGTATCAAAGCTAACATTTTCAAAGTTTATTTTATTTTCCTATTCAAATAGTTCATACTAGCCAAAGTTCCGACTTTCGAATAGATCTCTCCCACTGTGAATGTACCGAACGGAGGGTAATTTTGTAAATTAAATTTGGATGTAGAAATTAGATATTATATAAATTTCGCTTTAATTAAATTTGGGAAGATGGTAAAACTTACAACAGTTCACCAAACAGGAAAGTAGACGACGAGTTCATATAAACAACTTTCGATCCTTTTGATTTGTTAAAGGAAAGTTGTTTTAAGTATCAACAGAAGATAATCATAACATTAATTCATTTGTTTTTATAATAAAACACAGTATATTAATTTTATTTTATAATTAATTTGATTTTCTATTTTTATATGAGTTGAAACGATCACTCATCAATGTTTGTATGTAAATAAATTTATTTCCTCTATCTCGAAAACGGTTTGGGTCAAATTTTGTATATATACTAGCTGACCCGTGCAACTTCGTCTGCAAATAGGTTATTACCGGTTCCAATTTTATTTTCAAACGCTAAAAATCTTAAAAAACCTAAAACCCGATTGTAGCCTAACTTATCGGGTCCAATTGTGACTCGAAACTATACTATATATATATTAGCAAGAAATGTCTTCCCGATACACACTGGGTTGCTCCTTTGACCCTTACCTCCACGCCCCATTTACTATATATATATATACTATTTATCTAAATAAAACGTAATCTTTAGAGATTCCCCCATGGAGAAAAAAGAAAAAAAAGGGTCTCAAGTTTAAATAAAATAGGAAAAGAAAAAACGATATTTAAATTATTTCGTTCATGTTCTAATCCAGTCGTGTATTTTTTAAATAATCTTCTTTACAGTTAGATTTAGTTCTTATTCGTTCTTTTTAGAAATAAAAATATTTAATAATACTTTCGATACGGTTTATGTATAGTTGATGATGAGGGCACCAAATAGTGCTACAATATTTAAGCTGACTTCTTACAAGTGTGCAGTATAGAACTCCCATTCCCCTTCTCTTCCTCCCCCCTCCAACACAGGCTGGCAACGCACTTGCGACTCCCCTGGTGTTGCAAGTGTCTATGGACGGTGGTGATCACTTAACATTAGGTGACCCACATGTCCAATTGGCTCCTATGACATAAACGAAAAAAGTTTGAAGAAATAATTCGATACCAAAATTTGACTGCCCGCTACTACTCAAGCCTCGCATTGGCATACAAATCGATTTCATATTGGCTTCACTGACTTCACAAAAGCATTCTGCTACAATATACGAGTAAGCCAATTACGTAGCCGGTGTAGCTGCTACATGGTTATTTAAGTAGCCAACTCTTGGAATTTGTATAATGTACAAGGGTTTCTATGTACGCTTGTACGCTTGGCTAGCTACCACCCTCAAATTGAATATCTGTTCCCAAGAACAACAATAAAATCTATAGTATATTAACGTTCATAAACTTATAAAGAAACTAATTCTAATGAAAACTATTTAAAAACGAAATTACATATTTCGTAAAAGTTCGTAAAAATTTGCTGCAGAATGAGCAATACTACAGCGCTGATTTTCGAGGTGAGCATTGCATTATGCATTATTCCGTACAAAAAAAACCTGGCAACCTCAAGACGTTATAACAAACATAACGAAATATAATCAAACTAAAGAATAAAAGGATAAGAAGTTTAAAAATATTGTAGAAATAGTAAATGTGAGCAACGTGGAGTATGGCGCAACAAGACTTATAAAGAAAGGCTTCGGTTAGTTAATAGTAAACAAAAAAATAACGCGTCAATAGTTATTAAACAAATAAGAAAAAGACAATCAGTTGATAAACAGAGGAGAAAAAAGATCTTGGTCTATTTTATCTACGCTTAGTTATATATAGATTATATATCCTACAAAGGAATAATAAAATATGCCAAGATCTGGTAATTTAACAAATATTTCACTGTAGCCTAAGCAAATTTTAAAAATCGTGCAGTCAATTTTTGTCCCATTCGAGAGAGGACATAGTAGTCCGTGTATGGAGTTTTTGATCATCACTTAACGACAAAATAGTCAAAACAAATTGATCTATACAGAGCAAGATAAAAGAACGACTTACCTAGTTTCTATGTGTTACACGTTTATGCCACTCTGTGGTTCTAGCCCTTTTGTAAATTTCTTTCTTATACTCGCTTTGGTGTCTAGAACAGAACAACCCCTTGTCATATTGTGGTGCGCCTGTATATCTAATACAACGAAGAGGGTTATATGGGAGTTTTTAAACCGGTTTTGGAATGTCTTGTACTGGTTTTTATATTCTATTCATAATGGGAAATAATACTATCGAATATGGATTCTGATTTGCTACAAAAATTTCCGGGAAAGTTTTAACAAGACGACCACCATCTTGTCAATATACCTACTAGACAATAGCAGTAATAATGTTCTAGAAGATTGGCTGGCAAAAAAAATGCTGGAATTCTAGTATTTTTTTATTAACAACACCGATAACCCTTTAAAGGGACTGTAAAAAAAGTTTAAGCGGCCTTATTTTTAGAACTTAATGTTGCAGTAAGATTGCAATATGTGTGTGTTTTCTCACGCATAAGTGAGCTACCATGCTGCCTTATTTATTTTTAAAGTGTGTACGTAACATCCGGAGACAAGTTTAGAATACTTCAGATATTTCCTTACTATTTGAAAATGGTCAATTTTTAAAAACAAAAAAAAATTGATAAAATCCGACACCCGACTAAACGTTCATAAATCTGGAGTATTTTCGGTAATTCTCATTCGGCAGTCAATGAAGCGGATTGAGAAACGCCCGTAGCGAATTAAAAGATCAAAGCTCAAGCAATATTGAACCAAATTGAATCGTTCAGCTAATTCTGTTTCGTATCATCAAATTCGATGAGAGTTTTATGAAGTATTTTCTGGTTATTTCGATGTGTAGGTTGTATTTCGCTGTAACAGATTGATTTTTGTTAATTTTATTAGAAGAGTACGTATTTAACATTTTTATTGTTTTTTTTAATTACTTGTTCAACAAATTATATACCTTAATCTTCCTCATGAATCACTTTATCTACTGGCGAACACCGCATGAAAATCCGATCAGTAGTTTCCGAGTATATCGCGAACAGACAGACAGACGTGGCAAATAACAGGTGGCAGGCAGGTCTGCTTCAGCAACTGCGCTTCAGAATCAGCATACCTCTAGATTAAGCGTGTCTACCATCTTAGACTAAATCGTGATTTAACATCAGCTAAGATTGTGGTGAAACACAAAAATGTACGAAGTCTAAAAATTCCCCTATCATTGGCAAATGTAACGCGAGTTTAAGAATACACGTATACTTGAAAAGTGTAAATAACGCTTAAAAACATAATTCATCAGGCGGTTTACTTGTCAAAACTATTTCACAGATCGGTTAAACTGTACATTTATTATAAAAGATTTGAATTTTATTTATTCTACGAGTCAATAAAATTAGAATTATTACAAATTTTGTTTACGCGACGGCGGTCGGATGCCGGCAATGAAATTGGATTCGTGCACACGACTTTTATTCGACCTAGTACTATTTCCTCGGTAGTTACGGTGCGGTTGTGGGTGGGATAATAGTGGACCGGGGTTCGTTGCATCGACTATATATCTACTAGACGCCTGTTGTTTGATTTGTCACTTTGATATAGATCTGCCTCTTCCAGGAGAGATATGAAACAGCAGGATAGAAAATGAAGAAAGAAAAGAAGTGACGCAGATGTAGTTCTACCCTTTTTATGGCCGTCGATATTAGTATGAGCTCTGTTGAAAAACATTTCTATGGTAAATTAATGAAGGTCATTCTATGTTGTTATTCATTTCCCTCCTAAAATAAACGCGTGGACCTTATCTAAAAATCAATATATCATCATTTAATACAAAGTTATTAAAGTTTTACGAAACTACGATTTTTTTAAATACTATGCATTAAGCAACGTGTGCTTTCTTTCCATCGAGAAGTGATACAAGCGGTGTGGTGAGGGTAAGAGAGAAGGGTTAAAACGATAAAATATTTTGTAAGCAAAGCATATACTAACTTTAAACTTTTTTTTTATGTCATAACTAGCAAACGAAGTTGTGGGTTGAGAGTGAGGGGTTGAGGAGAGGGGAAGGGAGGTAGGCCTCTGGCGCTCTCACTGACCGAACGAAACGCAATACAATGCAAACACTGTCACGTCGGTTTTCTATGAGAGGGTGGTACTACCCCAGACGAGCCGACTAAAACAACAAAATTTTACAAAATTTATTTGTGTGTTTTCCTCTTTACACAAAACATATTGTTGTGTAAGAAACATCGTAGATACAGTTGCGGGTGTCAGCTAGTTTTAAGATAAAACCATTAGAATTATTTTCTTTTGTTTTAATTTTAATACATGTACTGGGTCAATATTTTAAATCAGGTTTAATTTTTTTTTCATTTGAGTGGTGGTGAAACTCGATAGTCATGTCCGATAGTGGTACATTAAGAATAAACCCGTGCATATTAAGTTTTGAATCAAGATAATATGATATCTCCATCTAACTCACTTCTAAATTATAACGTATCGGATCAAACGTACTACACTATTTTTATCGTCAGTTACAGTATCGTCACTTTGTCGTGCATTAAAAAAAACTTTGACAGCTCTTTCTCTACAACATACGCAAAGTAAGTCGACTACTTCTGCGTTATTCATTATTTTAGAAGCGATTACAGAAGTTTCTCATCTGTTATTAGACGTCTATATCAATATGATACTGATGGTTCCAGATGATGTCAGTTTTAAAGTTGAAATAGTTCGAGTATTAAGTCGTGCAGTTATGCATGTAATTTGCGATTTTAAATCTCTATTAATTAGAAAATATGGACTTGACAAGAATTGAATATTCGGTACAGCAAGGTCAAAAACAGATGCAAATTATATGATTTTGCAAGTCATTTAGATTGCTATAGCTATAATTTCATGGATTGAAACTCATTAAACTTTACTTGTATTACAAACAACATTAGCATTTACGCTTATAATAATAGGGTGCTTAACTATATACTGTTTTTGCAAAGCTAAACGTAGCGACTGTAAACAAAATATGTTATTTTTTTATATAGTTTTGATGGAGTGCTGAATGAATAATAATTTAATATAGCTATTTGTATGAAAAGCGAGATGTATTCACTTTCAAGATTTATTTATTTGATACATTATATTCATTGGAAGGGTGAAGCAAGGTCGGATTGGACGGATCCCGTTTGATGTACGTAACATAATAGCATATGTTATTTAAGAAAGTATTCAAGAAGGTTCGAATTTATATATTTTTGTAACATGACGTCATAGTGCCTTCAAAATCTACTATGTGATAAATATTCGTTATATTTAGATAGTTGTGAAAACCAAAATAATGATAATAATTTCAATTTGCAAATTGTAAAATTTCAATAATTCACACTATAATTAAATAAAAAATTCAAAACAGAACACAGTTATTCCATTGTGTTGAGTTTTCACTTCTGTCGGCGGTCCTTATGAAAGCCTCGATTTTTTTTAAATAACAACACATTTTAACATGTTCCGTACGACAAACACCAGCGGTGGTACACGATTTGATAACTATTAAAAACGAAAGAATTACTTATGTCATGTTATGTATAATGCTGTAACGTAATATTGTATTGCAATACATGATGTATTCCGGTGGAGATGTAGAGGCCCATCTGGCCACTAGTGTGGACAGTTAGAAAAGCAAAAAAGAATGAGCGTCTATTTTTTTGCCAAAATTTCAAATGGCCTGAAGAATATTATAGGCAAGAATATAGAAAACCTCTTGCTGCTGGACACTAATATTGTATTATTGCGTAGTAGGTTCTTAATTGTTACTTATTAGGAAATAACAGTTTTTATTGTTACTTATGTGTGAGGCATTGAAAACAGTAATATATGCATGTAATAATAATAAATACAAAATAAATAATTGAAGCTATAATGTCTTACTTGATAGCGTGTTCGGACACCGCGTCGATGGACGTAGATTTGAACTCTTATAACTGAATCGGAGCTTTCTTTGAACGAAAACTATGGTAATTTTACTAAGGTGGTAGAGCTTTTTTTAACTCCGACTGACTAGCTGCTACTTTTAATCTGTCACCAAGCACTTGTTGGCGTGTTCTGGCAGCTGCTCATTGGTGACAAACGAACTAGCGGCTCACCTGATGTTAAGTGATCACCACAGTCCATAGACACTTGCAACACCAGGGGAGTCGCAAGTGCGTTGCCAGCCTGTGTTAGAGGGGGGAGGAAGAGAAGGGGAATGGGAGAAGAAAAAGGGGAAGGGAGGTGGGCCTCCGGCGCTCTCACTGACCGAACGAAACGCAACAATGCAAGCACTGTTACTTCACGTCGGTTATCTATGAGAGGGTGGTACTACCCCGAACGAGCCGCCCCTATTCAGGCTGAAACCAGTAATAGCTTCAGCGTGGCTCTACCACGGGGAGATGGGTCTCCGGCGCTCTCACTGACCGAACGAAACGCAACAATGCAAGCACTGTTACTTCACGTCGGTTATCTATGAGAGGGTGGTACTACCCCGAACGAGCCGCCCCTATTCAGGCTGAAACCAGTAATAGCTTCAGCGTGGCTCTACCACCTACTAAAACATCCTCCTCTAGGTTTGGCGTGTTTACAGTCTTACACTAGGACTTCATTTAACATCAGATGTGATATATCTACAGCGGTATTGTAATGTGCCGTTATCTAAACGCTTTTATAATTCATAATTGGTTAGTCTTGAGTGACTGATCGATTAGACAACAAGCAGGATCTATGATGGACGTCATACCTTTATAACTAACACCTTCCAACTTCAGCCCCGACATATATACTTAGCACAATAAATATAATTATAATGAAAAATAATTTAAGGAATATATAAGTCTAGCCTTAGACTCCGTCCGCATGGAACCTAATGTATAAAAAACAGTGATTTTTCTTCTTTTTTTCGAACTGACTACGCTATTGACCAAGCACGGTTTTAACAGCTTCACCGGACTACAAAGTGATTTTTCATTTCAATGTATTATGTCTATTTACTTCTCTACTGTCCTCGTGTACAAGTCGCGTCGTCATTAAAATTACAATAACTTTTGACAAAGTGAACCGATTTTAATAATGTAGTCACTACAGTAGCAGTGATGTGTGTTCATACAAACATACAGACAAACAGAAAGACATTTCTAAAAATGATAGATATATTTTATTATTTACTAGCGGGGCCGGCAGACGTTGTCCCGCCCTGATTAAAAATAAATCCTTAACATGTTATATACTAACTTGCCCCATGAATCACTCTATCCACTGGTGAAAACTGCATGAAAATCCGTTCAGTAGTTTTTGAGTTTATCGCGAACAGACAGACAGACAGACGCGGTAGGGCACTTTATTTTATACTATGTAGGTAATTATTCCAAGACACTTGCAACAACTTCTTTGAGAAAAATCTAGAAAGTATAGACACGTTAGATTTATATTCTTATTATATGTATTCGTCGATTTATACATCTTCAGAAGCGAGAAAGTGAGGAAATGATAAAAAAAAAAAAATTGCGAAAATACATTTTTATGTAAAGTGTCTCAAATTTTAATTGATTTACATTCATCTAATAAAATTTTCAAAGATTATAGATTTTTGTTAATATTGTCAAATCTTATAATGATTGACTGATTAGTTAAAGCTGGCATGAAGCAATTAGCAGCAGTACATTATATTCGCATACTGCAGTAAATAATATAAATGAATTTGTTCCAGAACCGGTAAACTCCACTACCCTACTAATGTGTGCGGGCCGCTATTCGAAGAGGAGCTGGAGTTCTGGGGGTTGGACTCCAACCAGGTGGAACCTTGCTGCTGGTCCACCTATAGCATCCACAGAGACACTCAGGTCAGTTAAAATCAATAGCCTTAGCCGTAAGTTTACGCTCTTTGTTGTAATTCAAATGTCGATAGATGCGGCATTCGTATATGTTAATATTGAGTCATCGCTACTTCGAATTCATAGTAATATTATAAAGCTGAAGAATTTGTTTGCTTGAATGATGCTTGAGCTAATCTCAGGAACTACTGTTTAGATTTAAAAAAATAGCTCAGTGTTAGATAGCTCATTTATCGGGAAAAGCTATAAACTATATGTCATCACGCTAAAACCTATAGGAGCGGAGCACTAATAAAGAATATTTCACAATCGGGCTTTCTTAGCGTTAGTCCAAAGTAATACAACGCGGACGAATTCACGGGCAGGAGCTAGTCATAAAATAAAGTTTAAAATTAAAGGATTTCGAAGCATTCAACTTAGCAAAATTAACGCTTGTAAATACGAAACACAGTTATGAGTACACAGTTATGTGTTTACGTAATTGAGTTTCGAACAAAACTAGTTAACCCTTTCAAATGTACAAGGAAATAGAATTAGCGATGTTATTTACCAGACTAGTATTGTTTGAAACAGACCCGAACCCATGAATAGAGCTAACATAGCAAAATACATACGTTAGTAGGTATATTTGTTCTGATACCCGGGGCATTTTACACGGAGCAGACAGAAGCAAAAGTTTAGAAATTCGTTCATATTCAGCCCAATTGCACTATTAGTTTGTATGAACGTGAACAAACAATTTTTGAAGTTAAAACTTCTTTTGGCACGCTGAGCGGTATTTTTGGCAGGACATTTTATAATTTCGCGACATGACATGCTATTGAAGCGTGATTGAGCATATTGCTCTTTCGCCGCTTACGTTAGACAAGCGACGCGTAGTATAGCAACCTGTGTACATCTAATATTAACATTTTGTATAAAGATTGTGCAGCCCATCGTATGTTTGATGCACCAATAAACTGTATAGAGAAGTGTGTATTATTATTCAGAGTGTCAACAGACGTAAAAACCAGATATATAAACCAGGCAAAAGGTTAAACACTCGTAGTAATAATAATATCAAAACAAATAGTAATAAATAACAAAGAGAACCAAAGTTAAAGTTTGTTCTAAAACTTTCAAAAGTAAGTAGTCCGGTGAAGCTGTTAAGACCTTGCTTGGTCAATAGCGTAGTCAGTACGAAAAAAAAAACTTTCAAATGTATAAATGCAATCGTAATAAACCTAGGTGCAATGACCGGCGCCGAAAGCTGTAAGGGGCGACCCGGAGTTTATAACCTTCGATAGTAAAACGGACAATAAACTCTTTTGTTTTGTTCATACCGTTCCCACGTTCATATTCAAATGAAAGTGAAATCACCCGACAGTCATTTATACTGAGCTTTAATATAGAAGCGCTAGGATTGCCTATAATTTCTGTATTTTTCTAGATGATTAGGTCAAATATTAAGTACCTATTTTTTTAATTGATTTAGGACAGGAATCGAGTGCAGACTGTCCTCCATAAATATTTGTTACTGTCTAAACTCTCAGCGTGTTAACGTTACGATAGTTATGCAGCTTGCGACGATATAGCTATATAGCAGACTCGATCTGGTTTATCTTTTCATCGTACATATATTTTTAAAACATGCTTACTTTCATTCCATATGACACAAAGATTAACTGGACATGGGTATTGTAATTAATATCTTAATCGCTTTAAGATTATTGACGACAACACCTGCCCTGCGACAACACATCTGTGCAAACTTTGAACACTTGCTTATGAGTATTTTATTTTAGCTTTCACTTTTACTCTTTGCTGTATTCGTTCTCGTGAAAATGGTTTAGTTTTTCGTGTGAAGTACTTGTTTTATTTAGACGAATTGCGAGAGTGTCGTTTTTTTTTAAATACCATTTTATTTCTCCTATGCACAGATTTTAGAAAGAAAGGTAGATGTAGTTTAAATTAAGAAAACCATAAAATAAAATTAAAGTAAACAAATAATTAAATACTTACATATCAAATAGGGAAAAAATGACCAAAAATTGGAAAACCCATTCAGCAAATATGCGCAACACAGCAATACTGTAGCGCTGATTTTCGATAGTAGCCCAATCAATCAATCGATCATTTTAATGTAACAACATTAAAGGAACCTATAAGTACAAGCAATAACACAAACACACATAACACATCATTGATGATTATCGAACGATTTGATTGCAAGAGCATAATATTAAAGTCACCAATATTTGTTAGCAGGACTAACAAATATTGGTGACTTTAATATTATGCTCTTGCAACACGTCAAGGGAGTGAATAGTGAATTGTATCAAATAGCGATCACTCTTCTCTCCCTTTGTATTGCCAATTTCAATTGACCTCTGTGCGAAACAAACATATTTGAAAAAAAAAACATGCATTCTTACATTCGTTTTTGGCGGATGGTTCGAAATACGATCGTCTAAATATTAATTTGTTTATTTAATTTTTGTCATACAGCATCTAAATGGTTTGAAGCCATCTTAGGTATTTGGGGTTCAAATTATGTGGCAAATAAACTGTTTAAATTCAACACAAAGGCCGAGAAACTCGCAATTAATTTACCTGTGATCATTCATTAATGAAATTTCAAAGCAACTCTAAATATTTTCACCACAAAACCGAAAGAGTATTTTATTTTAGCTTTTACTCTTTGCTGTATTCGTCCTCGTGAAAATGGTTTAGTTTTTCGTGTGAAGTACTTGTTTTATTTAGACCATTAGTGGGGTAGTTGGTTTTTTTTAAAAATACCACTTGATTTCTCCTATGCACAGAGTTTAGAAAGAAAAAAAGAAGTAGTTTAGAATTGAGACAACCATAAAATAAAATTAAAGTAAACAAACAATTAAATACATGTCAAATAGGGGAAAAAATGTCAAAAAATTGGAAAACCCATTCAGCAAATATGCGCAACACAGCAATACTGTAGCGCTGATTTTCGATAGTAGCCCATATGATATACGGACGTTCTGTCGATCATTTTAATGTAACAACATTAAAGGAACTTATGTATAAGCAATAACACAAACACACATAACACATCATATTAATTATAGTTGTATTTTGAATCATCTCTTTTACATTTTATCATCACTGCTATACGGAAAAGTTTGATTAAATGTTTTTTTTTTTATATCATAGAAGGAAAACGAACAGGTGGGTCACCGCCGTCCATAGACACTAGCAACACCAGGGGACTCGCAAGTGCGTTGCCAGCCTGTGTTTGGGGGAGGAGGAGGGGAGGTGGGCCTCCGGCGCTCTCACTGATCGAACGAAACGCAACAATGCAAGCACTATTACTTCACGTCGGTGTTTCTGTGTGTCGGGTGGTACAACCCCGGGGAAGCCGACCCATTCATGCTGAAACTAGTAATAGCTTTAGCATGGCTCTACCATCTTAAACTTAACCTTAATTAATACTCGAATAAGTCCACTATCTGTCACTTAAAGTCTCGTTAAAATTGGTTCAGTCGTTTCGGAGAGCAGCTCAGATAAACAAACTCCTTAAGTTATAATTTTAAATCAGCACCGATATAATATAATATAATATTCAGTCTATATGTGTAATATGCGTTTCCTATACATAAATTTAAATAAATGAACCGGAATTAATGTTTGTAAAACATTCGACTATCAGTCGGTACGTCCCATCGGTCACACAATAAGTTGCGGCTACGAAACACGCGGGTTCAATAACCATTCAACTGTTATAGCTTGAAAATTAATTTTCGATTGGTATAAGTTGTGTAATCTGCTTCATTAATTACAAAGGCGTTAACGGATCAATAGACACGAGTTGATATACGATGCGCTTCGGTTGTGACAACCCTGAAACTTACGCAATTAGAAAGTTGGGCTTATCTTCTATTTATACATAGAATAAGAATGAATAACAAAATACATTTCAATCACTTTTAGAAATATATGTCTGTCTGTCGGTTTATTTATGAACGTATAACTTCTAAAGTACTATGTTTACGATAAAATCTCTAAAGCTTAGATATATTTGGTTCAGTTTCCACTTGTCGACATATTTGCCTGTGAGAGGAGGAAATTGTGTGATGCATTTATAATTTTCTGTGAGCGTCTAGAATAATTACCTTATTTGATTTAGTTTTAAGTTAATATGTGTATATCTTTTTGTTTTATGTGTATATTTTTGATTTATGTAGTATGGGTTATGTACACCTGTAACTGTACGTAAATAAATAAATACAAAAAATAAATATGTCGGGGAAAACGTTATTCCCGTTGGCATCGTCATTAGTGGTTACGGGTTTAGTGTAGTCTTTCGGGTAAAATGCGAGCACAAAATACAATTATCACAGTTTCACTATTTATTACACTATATTTTAATCTAAACTTAAATTAAACAATATTTCGGCAAAAGTAACAATCTGACCGAGCAGCGAGTCCAGGGCACCGATGTTACTTTAACAACCTTTCGTTAATGATCCAACTCGATCTTGCTCTAGCTAAAACAAATGTGTCACCAATAGGTACCTACTGTCCGCCCTCTGAAAGTAAAGAGGGCGCCTCGACTCCGCTCGAGGCACATGGTCTGTTCTGATTGGTCGTTATGTGAATTACAATATTCATAACTTTTATTAAATTATATTGGTTTTTAAGTTATAGAAAAATGTAACAAATGAAATAAAACAAAATTAAGAATTTAGATGAAGACAAATAACTGGTGTGTACAGACAACAATTGACTCGACTTGTAGCTTCCTCCGACATATAGATATGTATATACACAATTAAGATGATTTTATGAATCACTGTTTTGCATTAAAGTTCACGCGGACGTAGTTGCGGGCACAGTTAGTGTTCATATGTTTTGAATACCTTGTTGCGTGGCCACAACACAACCGACGGGTTTTTGAGCCGCTGCTGTCATCGTAAAATCTGATAGACAATAACTTTCTCGGTAAAAGCACTCGTAACGTCATAAGCTCGCGTTACGAGCTGTAATATATCGACGTACTTGCATTGTAAACTTATTATATTTAAATAAATTTTATATACTTTTCATTTAAATTTCCTTATTATATTTTCTTTCGACTTCATTCAAGTTGTATGAACTCCTGGACTATCCAAAACCATAACCGTGTTATAACATAAAAGTTAAATACGTATTAAATACTTGTTTTATAAAAGTTTCCTAATAAATGCACCGCGCTCGCCCGAGGCAAGTTCGCGTTATCCTTTTTACATGTCTAACCTAACGTAACCAAAGCGAGACAAAAGAGCAAGATGGCGAACATTCAGCGACCGCGGTGCATTTAATATGAGACCTTTTTAAAGCCAGGGTTCAATACGTATTTAACTTTTTTGTAATAACACTGTAAGGGTTTAAGGTCCATAAAAAAGAAATGTAGACCTCATGATACACCGGTCAACAGACTGGTGGCAGCATGATTAAAAAAATACCGCATTTAATACAAAATACATTTCAATCATTTTTAGAAATGTCTGTCTGTTTGTTTGAACATGCATCACTGCTAAAGTACTGCGTACACGAGGAACATTTACTCTTAGTTTAATTAAAATCGGTTCACTCTATCAAAAGTTAGTGTAATTTTAATGATAACGCGACTTAAGTATGAGAGAAAAGTACACGTAAACACATGTAGATAATTTTATTGGTCACTTTGTTTTACATTAGGTTCCACGAGGACGAAGTCGCGGTCTGCGAGGAAGTCGTCACGCAGAGGGAGGCGGCGGAGAGGGTCCGTGAGCAAGACCCTCAAAGTGGCCGTCTCCGCCAACGGGGGACGGGCAGGAGGAGGCGTCAGTTTGACCACCTCCTCCCACTGTAACCGGACCAGGAAAGATGGGTCGGGGGGCCCACCTTCCCATTGGACAGGTCCAACGGACGGAGGAGATGGCCGGTGTGTACACGGCTGTCTCCTAACAAGACGTGGCCCGACGGCGGCGCTTTTGCTGTTGGGCCAACCGCTGGGGCGGCACGATGAAGTCTATAGAGATCTCGTGCCGCCCCAACCATAGCGGAAGACGTACACCGTGGGGTTTTAGTCCGTGCGAGTCGGACATAACCCACCCTCTCCCCCGGGAGGGTGGCGTATCCATAAGGGATTTCCCCACGTTAAAAAAAAAGGACGAAGTTGCGGACAGAAGCTATTATTTAACATAAAATATATGATAAAATACACACACGAAGAATATATAAGTACGCATTAACTAAATTCAAAACACGCTCGCGGAGCATCCGTGCGTATGACACGCTTAACAAAAGATTTGTTACCCTTTCGTATCTGAAAAATTCCAGCTAAATTAAATTTTCGCGTACCGAGTGCTTTTAGAACCATTACACGTTTATTTCGTTCTTTAATTCTGAAATTATTCAGATATAATGTGTATTTAAGGCATTCACATTTTGAAGGAATTGTCTAGAAATCTAATGTACTACTTACTCGGTGGTCGCCATTGTTTTTAGATTGTACTGTGCTTACCAAAGGCATAATGCAGACATTTTGCCGTTCTACAATTTAAAAAAAAAGTGCGTGCGTAAAGTACACATGTCAGAAGAAACTTCTTTGGCGAACTAATTTATAAGTCTTGTTTATATTTATACAAATCTAAAACTTTAGAAAAATAGAAAAAAAAAATTGATGAAAAATCTGCGTTTACTGCAAATGACGTCACTTCCGTTGCATACCTGCGTGACGTTACATCTGTAAAAAAATTACCCTCATGCGCCTAAAGAAGTTTCACTTCAAAAATTAGGTACCAAGCATTTGGCCCACAGAATGAGGAAAATTTAGAAAAATTCAAAAGGATGCTACATTCAATACAGTTTTGCTTAAATAATGAGTAAAGACCAAACCATTTAAAGAAATCAAAAATACTTTATCCAGTTTTGGCTCTAATAAAGCATTTATGGACGTCAAAACGACCCAGTCATCGCGAAGAACTGGCAAGAAACTCGATCGGATACATCTTTTTAACATGTATATTTGCAATACATTATACGTTACAATTCGTTTTTAGTGGATGCACAGATATACGGAGAAGGATATAGCTAAATTCTGAATAATGTATTTGACATACTACATTTACATTTTAGCATGTGAACAAAGCATAAACAGTATTGAATGACTATTTATAAGTTACTTTATGTCCCTATTGATGCTGCTGAAAAGATGGGACAACCCTTATCAGATTTCTTTGCTATTACGTTTCGTAAGTTATCTTCCTCTGAAGTTCAATAAATGTTTCATACAAATACATCAGTTTCTTCTAGCAATTCTTTCTTCCGCTCGGTTAGTTATTTTCCAATTTTTATCCACGTAATTGTTGCTACTTTTAAACATTCGCATTATATATCGTTTCGCCGTAGTCTAATCTTGCATACGCTCCACGAGTCTAAATAAAGGAAACATTTGTAAAAATTATAATGTTCTTCTTCCAGATCCACCATTCTACTTATCTTTGGTCGCTAATATAATATCAGATGTAAAACAGATAAATCATATCTGTATTATATTTCTCTTATTTTTCTTTGAGCAGAGCAAATATATGAATAAAATTTATCTACATGAGTTAATTCAATCCGATCATTTTACCAATTTTCAAACAGATCAATAAATACGGAATTTTGTCGATTTTATTAATGAAAATTACCGTTCCTTTTATTTTTATAATAGCTCCTACGCAAAATAGAGAAGGAGAAAGTTTTAAGATTTAATGAACTTAATTTGTATACTTACAGTGAACAGCAAACTCTACGGGTTGTGAGGAAGTCTGTCACAGAGTTAAACAAATAAATAGACCAATCACGAGAATGCGAAACCTTCTAATGTGTGACGAGGTCGAGTTATTGCTTTTATGTTGACCATATATCGGACGACTTTTCGAAGATTTTACAGTTTGTTTGTCTTACACAACCGTCCCAGGGATAATTCCGAGTTATTTGTTACTGACATATAACTGTAGTTTCTTAAAGTATCTCCATCTTAAACTAAATTGTTGTTAAAGTTTTGTCTCTATGTCACGCTCTTTGAGGTAGTCGCAATATATTAATTATATTGACCGCCATTCGGATTCATTAAAGTCCTTTCTGTTCGGGACATTAGATAAGGGATGCTCTGTATCTTAATATTTCAGGTTTATTATAAAATTCTGTTGAATGCAATTGCTGAGCTTGAAATTAATCAATTGATGAATGACGTATATCAATTTTTATTGTATTGTTTGATATCTTGCTATTTTTGCTTTGCACTGTTCTCCTACATCTGAAAGAAAAAGTGTTTCAGAGTATTTTAACTGTTTATAGTTTCTAACAAATTACATCAATATTAAACAATGTTAAGTGTTGATATCACTGATGATGCTACACGCTAAGCCCTGATGTAACAAAAGTAGTTAGAATATGGATAATGAACAAATGTGTAATTTAATTAGATATATCTTGGTATGTATGGATTTACAAATAGACACAATACCACCAAACATTAATCTGTAATTTAAATTAAAGACTCTTGCGTCTGTTAATTAGATAACTATTCTATTCTACTCTATTCTAAACTGTCGTAAAAAAAAAACTCAAAAACCTTACCAAAACGTCGTTGACCATACTTAGGCTTAGGTTACCTTACTTAGACCATAAAATTACTACAAATTGACCAATATCTCTATTATTATACATTTCCTATTAGATTACCCTGAGTTTATTGGTATGTCTTCGAAATTCATGGTCCGATGCTAATATAATTAAAATAGGACCCATTTGAATATACCCCTTCTCCAATATATATATTTCAAATCGGTTTATAAATGACAAAGTTCTGAGGTAACAAACATAAAGAAAAAACAAACGAATTGTGAACTTCCTCTTTTTTAAGGGCGGTTTAAAAAAAGCAAAAGATTTCGGTATAACGATATACTCAAAAGGGGTTACTTAAACATCTTAATCACAACTAGGTACAATAAAAAAAACGGCGGCGAACTGAGATAGAGAATCTGGTATACAGACTGATTATAAAATATGATAATGTAAAATAGAGTCAATGTAACAGGTTTATTCCATATGCCCAATGCTAGAGTAACTGACGGGACGAGATATCTTACCCATCCCATTTGACTACTAAATACACATTGACTAATCCCGATGCAACATACACCTTAGCTTGCTACTACAACGTGTTTACGACCTTGGCAATTTTTTTTTTTTTTTTTTTTTTTTTCTCGAACTGACTATGCTATTGACCTGGCAAGGTCTTTACAGCTTCACCGGACTACTAAGGCGAGCGCTTAAGGCACTCAGCCGATTTTTGTTTTTGGCAACCAGCTCAAGGGTGCACGGCACACCTCGGCTTGGCTGTTGCCTGTTCATGCAATTCGCGACCTATCAAAGCTAAACCTAAGTTAGAGCTAAACTATTCATACAAATAAGAGTTGTTGAAACATATATGTGTACCAAGCATACATATCTCAACAACTCCTATGTGTATTTTATATCGGAAAAGATTCTAAACTATTACAGTTCGATACGGGAAAAAAAAGAAAAACCCATCCACTTTATGTGTAAGCGTGTGAGCGTGCACGTGTGTGGAGGTGATGTGTGTAATGTTGTTGCAGTGATGTATGGGTGTGTCACTGTATCGCGCGAGCAGCGCACTCAAGGGCTCCACGCCGAGGGATCG